>VUQJ01030245.1:4001-15115 GCA_015108635.1 Andinoacara biseriatus
CCTCCACATTTTACTTGCCTGTGATTTTTTGTGAGTGGCCAGTGTTGTAATCATCCACCAGCTCAAACAGCTGCTCCCCAAGAGAGTCAGAAGACACCGACACATCATCCTCATCCTTACATACCTGACTGTGATGGAAGACAAGAACACACACGTTGAAATGGTTTGAAATTCTGATAAATTGTGTGTGTCTTTCTGTTATTTGCACCAAATACGAAGCTCTCCGGTGGCCTATATTCAGTTAAGTTACATTTTATTTATATACCACCAAATCACAACAGTCACTTCAAGGCACTTTAATAAGCCCTTTATATAAGAATAGAAATGCAATGATGCCTATTTATGTGTACCCGCACACTCTCTTTTGAAAGTGTCTTCATTGGGTCTTTTGATGCAGGTTTTATTCATTAGAATAAGAAAATCAACTTGGTTAAAATCAGATAAAACTCGCAATATCAGATCAAGCCCAGAAAAAGAAACAAAATGACTCCAAGATTGTCAAAATTGATTGAGAAATAATTTTAGTCCTAACAGAAATTAACCGCCCCCCCCCCTTTTTCCTTCTTTCCAATTTTGAATATCTATCCCAATATCTGAAAGCTGTGCAGACAGAAAGAAAATGGAAAAGGATTCAGTTTGATACCTAAACCAGATCAAAATGAAATGAAGTTACAGCCAATTAAGCTCTACAATCTCAACAGAGCATTCTGGGCATTAAACTACTTTCTGATCAAGAAAACAAGATGAAACTAAGTCAGTTTTACATTCAAACATAAAATTACATGTTTAAACACCATAAATTTGTGTCCAAATGTGCCATTTTTATTTGTGGCATCTCTTTTCTCTGACTGCTGGTCATTTTCCCTATTTTTAGGTTTGTTTTGTTTGTTATTTTGGCCTTTGTTCCCCTGAAAGTTTGGCCTTGTTTCAAACTAGCCACGTAATCTCTTCATATTCTCGATCTAGGATCCTTTAACTCCCTTTACCTTTAACACATAACAGTGTCACATTTAAGGATCTGACACACGCACTATATGGACAAAAGAACTGGGTCAATCGGGTCGCATTACACCTACAGGAGCAGCTCGGCCACGAAGCTCTATTTATATGGTCGGTCACTTCATGGCTTCAGTTGTTGTAGTTCCTAAATGCTTCCTCTTTGCAACAAAACAGCTGATCGTGGACTAACTAAATGGAAAGAAATTTCACCAACTGACCTGCTGCAACTGTGGCATCCTGTTACAGTACCACACTCAACTTTACTTTTAGCATGACCTATTATTTCACAAATGTTTGTAAAGGCAGCCTACATGGCTAAGTGTGTGATTAGATACACCTGAATTTAAAGCTGAAGAGGTGTCTATATAGTGTAACTTACAAATTACTTTTTTTTTTTCTTTTTCAAAATAACACTGTAAAACTTTCTGCACCTTGGTGCCTGAGCCACCTGCAGGGCTCTCAGGGCTTTCTCCACAGCTGCAGTCAGCATGGCATCATCCTGCAGCATTTGAGTCACGACAGGACCTGGCAGCTCCAGCAACATACCTGTAAAATACAATAAGTCAAACTTTACTACTAAATTACAGCTGAAGTTGTGTATACTGAAATACAACGACGTCACCTGTGAGTTTCCCAGCATCCTGTTTGTGTTTGGAATAAATCAGAGAGTACAGCTGCTCTCCAAGTGTCTCCAGATCTTCTTCCATGCTTGACTCCTCATAACAAGACCCTGACGTTACCTGCCATGTTAGACCAGGCTGGGACTTTTTAAATCATCAGTGTTTTTGTTTTGTGTTTTTGCCTCAGCGTCCAAAAATTCCGCTTTTATCTACAACCGCTCTCTTACTCGCCCAGTGCATGCTCCGTGTGTACTCGAGTTTCGACCTACTGTAAGTCTCCTCCGGTTTGCCATTAAAACAGCTGATTTTGATGGGCACGATTTCGTACGGCAGCCTGTAAACACGAGGCGCATGTTAATGACGTCAGGGACCTACTCACCGCCTTAAACATATTGCTCCGCTTATCTCATAAATAACTAGTACTAAAGAAAATTACACTCAGAATACAGTATAGCATTAGATTGGTTTAAAAACCTACATATATTTTTTATGATTTATATGAATGCATTAAGTGAGTAATAATACAACTGTAGTCCCTATTTTTTTTTTTTAAAGGTTGCTTTGTATGCGTAGGAATCTCAGAGAGAGGTTCCGTTAAGCGGTTTCCGCTCTCTCCGGTCCTTTTCCTCCGCTAAAAGGTAACGTGGTCGCTTCGGCAGCTAACAACCTCTCATTAAAGCACTATTTTTTGCTTTCTCTGATTGTATTTGCGTTCATAAAGTTAACTATTGTTCTTTTGTTTGTTGATATACGCCATATGCGACAGTAATTGTCCCCGCTGTGTGTATAAACGGGAAGATAAACTTGTAAGCACCTCGGGCTGGTTAGGCCTCACCGTGCTCCTGAATGGTGCCGCCGATGTTAGCAACCGTAGTTGTCTGTGTTTTCTGTACATGAATCCTAATAGAAAAAAATAATTCAATTTTGTGCTATAGCAAATAGTCACCAGTCACTATATGTCACTATTTCCCATGTTAACCCGGTCAGGTCCTAGCGCTAAGTGAACACGTTCAGATAATCTCAGAAAATGCAGGCAAACGTGGAAGACCCCTGTCAGCTTTTCCAGATGTTTGAGAAACACTTTTCCTCTTGTATACCCAGGTTCACTATGTCGTCCCATTTGCAGTGGATGGTCATCAGGAACTGCTCCAGCTTCCTCATCAAGAGGAACGGACAGACTTATAGCACCGTGAGTACACCGCCTGCCCTCAAAGACTTGAGCAGGCCTGTGCAGAGCACTGAAAAGTGACCCAGAGAACCCGCTTTAGTACCGAAAGAGGTGTTGAGCATGCTGTTGATGTACACTGTGGTATTACTGGTACACAAAATACTGAGATTTGAAACACAAATTACAGGCTCTGTGTGTTCACCTTCACATTACTTACAAAGCATTAGACAGTGTGCTGTTAGTATTATAGAAGTGGATATTAGCTGACAGGATATGCCAGGTATGCTTGTACTGTATTCATTTTAATTTTTACTTCGTTGGGCTGTGTGTGGTTTGTGATTGAAATTATTGTGGCTAGAGATGCTTGAAATTAGTCATGGGTAGCACTAGAAACACTAGTTTGTTAAAGGGTAGGAGACAGCATTTAACTGGTAGTTACACCTTTACTAGCAGGAGCTGAACTCCCAAAAGACAATCCCTCTCTTTAAAACACTAAACATCTAAAGAGGAGGAGCATTTATATTTTTGACGGTGAAAATCAAGGATTTCTAAATGTCCTGGAAATATATATCAAAATATACTGGTCAAGCCTAATTGTGTGATCAGGCAAGTCATTTAAATAAATGCATTCATTTTGTGACAGGAGCCCAACAACCTGAAGGCCAGGAACTCATTCCGCTTCAATGGGTTGGTGCACAAGAAGACTGTAGGTGTGCAGCCAGCGGCCGACGGCAAGGGCATTGTCGTCGTGCTGAAGAAGCGTGCAGGTAAATATCAATTCTGGTTCATTAGGTATTTGAGTAAGAGTGACTTGGATTGGAAAAACTGCCATCTCTTTACTAACTTTAAGGAAAATTTGACCAAAACTGTTTCACAGAATTTTGGTGCATCAGATGGCAGCAAATTTTGTCACCTATGGATGCTTTTGAGTTAATATATGTCCTCTTTCTGTTCAGGCTCAAATTAAAATCTGTAATTCTTCCAGGGAGTAGAAGCCACTATTTTGTATTGTACTGTAAAGATGTGTGACTGGGATGAGAAACTAGTGAGGATATATCTGCTCATTTTGTCCTCTTGATCCACAGGCCAGAACAAACCTGCCAACTCTTACGTAAAGGTCACGATCAACAAGAATTCTCGTGCCACCCTCAACAGCCTGAGGCACATCATTCGCAAGAACAGCTACAGGAAGGACCTGCGCATGGTGAGTTTAACCTCTATAGGCTGAAACTTTTAACGTGCCTAGCATTTTTATTCGTGTGAAGATTAAAGAACATTGTTTAAGTCTCATTTGTTTCCCCAGGCTGCCCTGCGTCGTGCCAGCGCTATTCTGAGGAGCCAGAAGCCTGTTGTGGTCAAAAAGAAGCGCACCAGGGCTGCCAAGACTGCATAAACTAAAATAACACATGATAAATAAATAAAAGCATTTTGTTTGGGAAAAAACAATACAGTGTCCTGAGTGTTAACTTTGACTAGCAGCATCATTAGATCTGTTCAGGTGTCTGACATAATTACCTTTTCACTGTTTTTCTGTGATCCATTTGAGAAGTTGACACGTATAAAAGGCTTTTCTTTCACAATAATTTTTCTTCAAATGATGATGCAGTTCCACAGGTCTGGAAAACAGTTTGCACAGAGTGAAAGGACCTGATGTGCAGTGTAGATAAATGAAAGCCATAAAAAAAAAAAAGTGAAATACTATTTTGACAAGTGTGTAGCCACTCACTACAAAGTGAGTCTGTGAGTAGATTCTCAGTCTAATTGGCCTATTTTCCAAGTTTCTGTGTTTATATTGCGCTTTAGAGGCCGTTGCTGTGAGTTTACATAATGTATACATTTGTTCAGGTAGAAATGCTATAGTGTGATTTTTAAATGTTTTGAGTATTGTGTACATGAATGGGAAGGGAGCACCTAGTCAGTTCTTTCTTTGTACATTCATCTTATGTAGAGATCATCTCCCACTACTGCACTCAGTGATGCGGAAACATTGGATTGATTTTAAAGCAGCCCACTGGCAGCTTTCCATCCATGGCTTTGGAAAGAAAGAACAAACTGTTGTCACCCCTCCACCCCCATTGAGTTCTGGCTGATGACATCTGCGCCGATCATTTATTCCTCTCTACAACAGGGATAGCTGGGCTGCTGTGAAGATGTGATAGAAGCTTTGTGTTGCGGTCACTATGAGGAGGCTAAGGCTTTTCTTGGTCCCACTGGCTCTACTGATGCTGGAAAGTCAGAGTTTTGAACTACAGGATACAATCCATGCACTGATAGAGGAGAACATCCACCTCCACGACCAGCTGGAGAACCTCACTAAGGCCCTCAGAGAGCTCAAACGGATGCTGTGGCTTCACTCAAATGGTAGAGTCCTCTTTATGTGCAGTGCAAATATAGATGGGGGGGGGGGGGGGGTATTCTTTAAACTTCTGATTCTGAGCCATGAATTTGTTATAACAGTATTATCCACATCTTCAGTGAGTCCCACTCCATATTTCACTGCACATATTCTAGTATGTCACGAAAACAAACTTTGAACTAAAATGAGAAACAATTACACAGAAGCTGATTTCCAGCACAGGATATAGACGATGGGAATGAAATGTTGACGTTCAAGGTCAAAACGGCTTTTTCCTTTCATTTACGCTTCATGTTCTGTACGTTTTAATCTTCTCCCAGCTGCTTAGCATACACACTTTTACCGTGACTTCAACTGACCCTTGGGGTTTTTTTATCTATGCAGGGATTTTGCATTTTTCTCATACCAGTCTGCACTTTTCTGTGAGCATGCAGAAAGGATACTAACAGAGCTATTTTGTGTTTTTAAACACAGATCCGGATCATCACCACGAACATCATGACGAGGATGTCCAGCATCTGTGGGACGAATGGTCAGAACACGGTGTGTATGCATTAGCTGCCATCGATTTCACAGCTATGCTGACACCAGAGTGTTTAATGAGAGTAAATGAACACTGTTGCAAATGAGCTGCACTGAGAAAGCTGTTAAAGGCACAGCCCAGTTGAGAAAGTGTGACGGTATCTCTGTTTTCCTGGCAGGCATCAGCGCAGAAACCCATCTCCTGCTGGAAAACACATTTTGCAGACACGACCTGCACGGCTCAGCCGCTCCCCTCCGCGAAGACGGAGTCCTGCTGCTGCTGGTGTCGCCCTGTCTCACGCTGCTGCTGCTGGGATGCTTGTAGGCTACAGTAGCCTGACGTCCATGTCAGCAGAGCAGAGCTAGCAGCTCACGGCCAGTGTAATTTATTTTGGTTCAACAGTGAGTGTCAATGTTGCCACTCTTCCTCTTCAGAGTGATTATTGAGCCGACAAGATCGGAAGAGTTGAGCAGTCAATCTGTGCACAAATCACCTCCGGGGGATTTCACTGAACCGAAAAGTTAATGCGGGTGTAGAGAAAGCAGAATGACAGCAGGTTAAACACGGTGAGTTGCCGTAGTTTACAGCTTTTTGTTGTGTTAATTAATTACAATAAATGTCTACAACTAAGATGAACTTGGAAACCCAGTATTTGTGACTCTAAATGGAAATGCTGTTAATAAAGCTAAATGTGTCTGTGTACCTGTGTACAATAGAAGCTGTAACACCTTAACTGTATTAACTGAAACTATTTTAGTAACACTAGCATCATTAGTTTTCACCTCAAACTCTAAGTTGCTAAATGCTCCACTTGACTTGACATTAAAAACCAAATATTAAGGCGACCAAAGTCTTTCTAGAAGCAAGTTTAACCACCTTGAAATACCTTCAGGTGATTATTTTAAATATCTAAATACATGTTTAAGATGCTGTAAGTTTACTCACCCCCTGCAACCTGAAGTCATACCACCAGCTTTGCTGTTGCAGGACTGTGACAGTTCATTCAGGACATATCAAGTTCCCTGCTTTCTCCTTGCATAATGTGACTGACACAGATTAAACTTTACACAAATAAAAATACAACAAATAATGAGTCCAAACGCTTTACACTTTATTGTTCTGACTATTTGAAATCACAGAGTACATATAAAAGTTAGAAAATTAACCAATAGTCAGTTTGGCCCAAAGGTTTTCTATTCTGCACAGTGAAGCCCACAAAACAATGAAGATACACATGAAACAAAAAGTGGAAATGTGTTTTAACACAATAAATAGGTGACAGTGACAAACATAAAACACCTACAGTATTCTGACCCCATATTGCCTTGTGATGATCATATTTACACTCATCAAATAACTCATGTTTACTATGGAATGATAGGATGAAATGCACTGGGTTGTGGTGTCTGCACTCATTTTGGTTCTGCTTTAATGCTGGTTATGTGTGAGTGGTAAGATGTCAGTCGAGGCTTATCGCTAAAGAGGGGCCACATATAAATAATATGAAGTCCATGCGGACTGTGTACATGTTTCCCAAGTGTATAATACATGTTAGATACTATGGCTCTAGTCTATATCAAGATCAGAGTCCTCATCGCTCACAGTGTTCTGTATGATCGCTCCGTTGCGAACCGTCTTTGGGACGACGGGTGGCTTTTCGGGTAGCAGGCCATACTCCTGCAGCAGGGCCTCCAGGTCTACGGCAAAGAAGTCTTCCCCGAGCTGGTCTGTGAGTCGTACAAAGTTGCCGATCAGGTCCCCACCTTTGTAAACCAGCAGAGCAGGCAGAGCGCTGTCTCTAAACAGTGCGCTGGTGCTGATGGCTGAGCTGCGTACACTGCAGAATTTGACCAACGGGTATTCCTGAGCCAGACACATCAGGCTGCCACTCATGGCCTCGCAGCCTGGGACATCTGGCTCGTAGATGTGGATCATGACCAGGGTGCTTTTGTCCTCTTTGTCTAAAGCCTCCAAGAACTCCTCTCCACTATTTAGCTCATAGACCTGCTCAAAACGTTTGCCACGACACAGCTGGTGCCGCATCTCTTCAATGCGCTGCATACGGTAATGCTGGAGGAATTCTTCGTCATCCTCGTCTTCCTGAAGCATGTTGTACTCTTGCATGGTCATCTGTGAAGCAGACAAGGAGCATGTTGACACAACTCTCACGTCTTTCTTTTCTTTGAATATAAATTTACAGCCAGGAGAAAGTTAGGAAGCAAACCGGAATAAAGTGGTATATGTGTACACGCTCACTTTACGTACTTTGCCTTGGATTTTGTCCTGAAGTGCTTTCTGTTTCTCTTGGTCTTTTTCCAAGTCGAGGTTAGAGCGGCACGTCATTGACAGCTTCTTGATCAGTCTTTCCATCTCCTTCTTCTGCTCTTGTTTCTGTTCCACCTCAAGCTGCTTGTACTTCCTCCAGTCATTGATCACACCTTTGGGCCCTGAGGCAGAACAGCCACTGTTACCATAACACATACTGTATATTCTTATGATACAGATGAAAGACTGATTAAAGTCACGCACCACTATGACTTAAAAATGAGGGAAAGTCTAGGGATTTTTTTTTCTTCAATCCATTTTATTCTGCTTAACTGGGGCTGGGTGGCAGTAGCACAGTAAGCAGAGAAACCCAGACCTCCCTCTCCCCAGCTTATCCAAGCAAATATGAGGCACTCCAAAGCCAAACGCGAGATATAATCTCTCTACTCGGTTGCCAACCATTCCAGTGCGAGCTGGAAGCCACCGCCAGATGAAGCCAACAGGACTGCATCATCAGCAAAAAGAGAGATGAGATTCTGAGTCTACCAATTGTTTTTTTTTTGCTTGTGCCAATTTTACTTGCAGCTTTTGGCTGCATATAGTTTTACGCAGGATGCCCTTCCTGACACAATCCCAAAAGGGATTTCTGTCTCTGATTGAAATTTATTGGGACTGAATTTCTACTTCATTTTCGAATAAAATGGCAACATCTGGGGCTGGAAAAGAAAAGCAAGAGTAAGCCTATAATAACTGAAAGGAAAAATGATTGCTAGAAATACTTCTTGCAAATTTTTCCAATACTTGAAATTATTTTTGTTACCGAACTAATTCATCAATACTAAGACAAGCAGATCAGAGCAGCGTCATATTGTGAGTGCACTGTCTCAGTATGTGTTACCTGTGTTCACAGCACTTCCGTCTGCGCTGTAGTCTATCTCAGGTTCGGTGACATCAGCATCCCTGATGGTCTTGTTCTCCCCATCCTCATCATCATTGTCACTGCCTTCATCCTCACTACTGCTGTAGTAATATTGCAGCTTCTCTCCCAGCAGCTTGTCGTCCAGAGTAGTCATGTTGACCGCTCACCTGTGGGAAGCAGAACACTTAAGGAAACCAGTGTGGGCATATCTAATGCATCTGTACCCTACAAGCTTCGATCTGGTGAACAATAACATTTTATTTCAAAGACTTCTAGCCTCACGGATAAACACGCTTTCGTCGCGTAACAGAGTGCGTTCATTGGTGCAGTATAATCCACGGCTAGAAAGGGCTTATGCATTAATATAAAGTAGGCCACCTACACAATGCATAGCTTAAAGTGCGTGTGCCAGTTTGATCTTTTATAATGCACTACTCCGTATGTAAGAGAGACCTGTGTGTACAGATGGGAGGTTGACACTCCTTACACAGCATCCAAGCATTAAAAAATTTGCTCTTTTGTTTGATCTGGGTGCTTGTCCCAGCACTCGTAGACAGCAGCTGACAGCGAAGCCAACACATTTAGCTGATCTGACAGCCTCTGCCGATGTTAACACCGATAACTCCGGCGTTTATTATTATTTCTTCAAGTACCTGTGCGGTATTAAAAAAAGAAAATGGCTACAACCCAGTTAGCTTGCTTATGTAAGTAGGACTCGAAGAGCTGGTCCTTGGGGCGTTTGTAAAAGTAAGGTGGGTTAGCATTAGCTACGTGAGTAAGCTACTTCTGCTATGTTGACTTCCTGGGACATCGCGGCAGCCATTACCCGAGACTGCGTTAAATTAACCCGACTCCTGAATTATATATTTCTTCGAAACGGTGTGAGTTATCCATTGCTTGCAACCAAACGATTTATTACCTCTGTTTAATAACCAGTTGGCTGTCCGTCCGAGCTAATCCACCAGATCAGCTATCTCAAAGCCGCTCTTCCAAACAATGATGCCTTCAGTGTTCACAGTGGTGCCGTAAAAATGAAATGCGCGTAAAGAAAACCGACATCCATTAGGATGCTGCAGTTAATTCAAACTATAGTCTGTCTCTTATGCGGACATGTTGAAGCTTATTGTCGATTAAACAACGCTATTCTCTATAACTTTGCAAATAATCACTACACGTATTTTTTTTTACTTAATTACAAGTTTAAAATAACCATGTAACGAAAAAGGAGCAGATCCAAACTCCTTTCTGAATAATTCACTCTCGCGTTCATCCAAACTAGTATATCAAACCATGGTGGCGAAACTAATATTTAGGTTTGATTTCATTGTGAGTTTGGACTTTACTGAGTGCGCTCAAAGACAACACATGCAGGGTGGGAATGTGGGAAATTGCTGCTGGACGTTGATGTTATACGTCAGTGCGTCCGTCATATTGGATGTGGCAGATCTGCGCTGTAAACTAATACAAGTAAATGGACTGAACTTCATAAAGCGCCTTTCTACAAAGTTCTTTGATTTTCTTTAACTTTATTGAACAAATATGATATGCACAAACATATATATTTAATAACAAACATGACTAAATTCTAGCTTACATCGACTACATCAGTTAATAAGAGGAAGCATAAGAAGATCTTACACAACTTCAAATAGAATCATCATTCAGAAATATCATTCAAAAGAGAGTAAAATTTTTGGCCTTTAGGAGTTTTTGCCAGTTTAAGGATTTCTTAAACATATTAATTAAATTCGTTCTTAATTAAATTGGGTGAGAGATTTTTGCATTCTTTTTGTGTATAAAGAATTTGGCCAAATATACAGTGGGGAAAAAAGTATTTAGTCAGTCACCAATCGTGCAAGTTCCCCCACTTAAAAAGATGAGAGAGGCCTGTAATTGACAGCATAGGTAGACCTCAACTATGAGAAACAAAATGAGAAAAAAAAAATCAGAAAATCACATTATCTGATTTTTAAAGAATTTATTTGCAAATAAGGGTGGAAAATAAGTATTTGGTAACCTACAAACAAGCAAGATTTCTGGCTGTCACAGTCCTGTAAATTCTTCTTTAAGAGGCTCCTCTGTCCTCCACTCATTACCTGTATTAATGGCACCCGTTTGAACTCGTTAACAGTATAAAAGACACCTGCCCACAACCTCAAACAGTCACACTCCAAATTCCACTATGGTGAAGACCAAAGAGCTGTCGAAGGACACCAGAAACAGAATTGTAGACCTGCACCAGGCTGGGAAGACTGAATCTACGA
>VUQJ01030248.1:0-11153 GCA_015108635.1 Andinoacara biseriatus
CAGGATCACCTGATCCAGCCCTAACTATAAGCTCTATCAAAAAGGAAAGTTTTAAGCCTAATCTTGAAAATAGAGAGGGTGTCTGTCTCCCGAATCAAAGCTGGGAGCTGGTTCCACAGAAGAGGGGCCTGAAAGCTGAAGGCTCTGCCTCCCATTCTACTCTTAAGTATCCTAGGAACCACAAGTAATCCAGCAGTCTGAGAGCGAAGTGCTCTATTGGGGTGATACAGTACTATGAGGTCTTTAAGATAAGATGGGGCCTGATTATTCAAAGCTTTGTACGTGAGGAGAAGGACTTTAAATTCTATTCTAGATTTAACAGGGAGCCAATGAAGTGAAGCCAATATGGGAGAGATCTGCTCTCTCTTTCTAGTCCCTGTCAGTACTCTAGCTGCAGCATTTTGGATTAGCTGAAGGGTTTTCAGGGAGCTTTTAAGACAGCCTGATAATAATGAATGGCTGAAGAGCTTCACTATGATAGTGGTACACTAGGATGATATTCAGCTCTGTATTTGGCGGAGTAGCAGGATTTTTTTTTTATTTGTACATGCTATATGCTAAAATACTCAGAAGTCATAACATTTCATGTTGAACAAGGTATCTACTTGTATTGTTTATTTGTTTGGGTTATTTATTTTAGATGTTTTATTAATTTCATTTTATATCTATCACCGGAATGACTGCAGTACTGTATCGCCAAAGCACCACGATTTCTTTTTGTCTGCTGTTGCTTTTACAGCGATAGAGAATCTACAATTTATGTTGTGTGTTGTTTCGTTAGCTGATGAGGTTAAAAAGTTATGGAGGAATCTGAGGGACACTTATGTGAGAAAGAAGAGGGAGGAGAAAGACACAAGAAGTGGCCAGGCAGGTGGAAAAACAGAGGAAGAGGTGGAAGTATATGGATACCATGTCCTTTCTTGACCAGTGCACTTGAGTTGATTTGCTCCTCACTGCACATACAGCAGTCTAGATGGCCAGGATGAGGAAGAGACAGAGACAGGAACTGCAGAGGAGCTATCTGATCAGGCAGAGAGCATTGACCCCCAAACAGAAGACAAAGAGGAAGACAAGCAGTGATGAGATGTTGGAGGAGTATTTGAAGAGGAAAGAAGTTAGGGAGGTAGAGAGAGAGAGATGGAGCGAGCACAGAGGGATGACACAACGCATTTCTTGCTGTTTAGCTCCAGCCATGAGGAGACTCCCTCCACCAAAACAATCATGGATTAGAATTAAAATCCAGGAGCTACTTCATGAGTCAGAGTTTGGGCCCACGTATGATCCATCACAAAAGTATACATTTCTTTAGCGTATTCATTTCTTTAATATATTTATTTCTTTAGGAATGAGTTTTTCTTTTTTCAGGGTTCGTTTGAGGAAGATTTTCTGTCATCTGCACAGGCAGATGCATTGCGAAAACTCAGCTAAGTAAACTGGCTTCAAGTTTTTTACATTTTGAAACTTTTCACCATTATCCACAAGGCTTTGTCAGTAAAAAATGAATTACAATTTTTAAACATGGTGTTCAATATTTTCTGTTGTTCAATAAAGTTGCTATTGTGTGTGTGAATTTCAAGAAATAAGCATGAAATATGAGCTGTTTTGTGTAAAACATTTTTATATATAGTTTGAAATTTCACAGTGCAGTTTTTTGTATGAACAATATAAGTCCAAATTAAACAAAAATTAAAAGTTTTTTTTCATGTACAGTACAAACATTGGAACTATACAAACAAAATGTAATGATTTTTTTTAAAGATGTTCTGTGTAAACAACACCACAAAGAACTCCACAAAGAACATCACAATATTTTTGAAGTGTAAAGTGACAATGCAAAGCATTTAAAAAAGATAACCCACGATGAACATGGGCATACTTCCTAAATTGTTCAGGAAGTTGGACAGTATGCAGGTAGCTTTCACAATGCTGTCAGCTATATCAGGGCAGACTTGGAGCCTTCTGTAGTACACCCTCCAGCATTGGGTGAGATCGAAATGCATTTTCAACAACCCGAGAGGCAGTAATTGAATACCCGCCTGTCTTCCTGACGGTGGCGTCCTGGATAAGGTCTAAGGGGGAATGGTTTCAAAGGGAACGCCTCATCAGCCACAACCACATATGTCACTGGTCCCAGGTCTGGTGCAGAAGTTAGAGGAGAGGCAGGTGGGACATGGAGGTCATCTGATTGAAGGGATTTATCAAGATGGGAATTGGCAAAGATGCCTCCATCGCTGTTGCTGCCAAAACGTCCAACTTCAACTGCAAGAAATTTATAGTCTGCATCGACAAGTGCCAGCAAGACTATTGAAAATGTCCCTTTATAATTGTAATATAAAGAGCCAGAGTTTGGCAGTGCCTGTATGACAATCTGCTTCCCATCCAGTGCATCTATACAGTGTGGGAAGTTCCACCATTCCTCAAACCTCCTGGCAGTTTTCTGCCATATCTCCACTGTAGGGCATGGCATGTGACTGCCTTTCATGGTTTTCCAGACGATGTCACAGGTTCCTTTCACTATTTGGGCCACAGTGAAAATCTCAAGGCGAAAACTGCTAGCAATGGTAGTAAACGAATCACCAGTGCTAAGAAATCTGCAAAAGCACAAGATGATTTGTGTCCCAACAATTTTAAATATTTATCATGATGAAAACTAAAAGATTTCACAGAAAATCTCTATCTTTGCCAAACGGGTATTTTTTATACTTTATTTAAGAACAAATCCTGCTGACTACAGTCTGCCAATATAAGCAGATACATAAAAAAAAAAAAAATATAGAGAAACATCGGAAATCACTGGCACAGCACTGGTACTGAATATAAAATGATATGAAAATATTTCACCTCAAACACACAGCGAGACGCTGCTCCGGGTCAATCGGCTCTCTGAAATTATTTTTCTGCCCTCTCAGATGGGATCCCAATTCTCTTAAGAGGAGCTCAAACTGCCCCACTGACATCCTGAAATACCTTCGGAAGCGGTCATGAGAAAGCTTCAACTCCTGGATCAGACCATAAAATTCTCCTTGCTGCTGCCGTCTCTTGAGAATAGGATGAATCCAGAATCGCCGTTTCTTTCTTTTCTTGTTTAATATTATCAGGACCAGCTCATCATCACTCGATGTCGACTCCATTTTTTTTCACAGTGCGTTTTATGAGGACGATTTATTCGCAAAAACGCAACATGTCTGGTGTGTATGTAGGTTACACAACAGGTTTGAATCCGAAAGATTCGGAATTTTGTGTAGTTTTTACGCAATGCATCCGGTGTGAAACAGCCTTTAGTATAAATTGCTCCATTCATCCTTGGTCTTGTTGTGCTGTTTTCCCAGCCTGCATATTTCCCCATGTGTTTCTCTGCAATTTCTGGAATTTGTTGCATTCTATATTGGACATTGTTTAGTTTCTATTTTGGATTGGACATTTTTCAACCAAAATAAATGGCTGCTTTTGTTTTGGATACTGTCTTTATGACACAGCCTTGTTAACTTTGGGTCCATGACAGCAGCCTAAGATTACACAAAAACATATACAGATATATACATAACAAGTTCATTAGTTTATTATCATTCTTATTTATCTCCATATGTTAATTGTATTACAATCTAATAAAGGTAGTAATGAATTTATTCTTACTGAGGAGTCACTGCTTCTCTGTTAGGATAGTTTTTGCCATATAGGATGTCCTTATTGACACAATAAGCGAGCAAGCCATTCACAACAAATTCTGTGACAGCTTGTTCACCCTTTTCCTCACTCATTAACTTTTCCTGCCTGTGCATTGAGTGCAACGTCAGATACATGTGCACGACATTGTTGGTCATTGCCACAATCTGCTGTCATTGATAAAGGAATTGATAAACTCAGAGGTGTACCATTCCAATGCTTTGGGAAATCTGAAACTGGTGGCACTGGTTCTCAATCTCTCTACTGGCCACTTTGTTAGGTACACCTTTCCAGTACCAGGTTGGACAAAGGGGTCCAAAGTGTGCCAAGAAAATATCCCATCACCACCAGCAGCCTGGACTCTTGGAAGGGTGTTGTTTATTTAATTTTGAACACACCATTTATCTGATACCATTTATCTAAAAGGAAGGTTAAATTTTTTTTTATATCCTGGGGACATCGACGAGCAGACAACAGGTGGTGGCAGTGGCTAGATAATTATAATAACTGCCAACCAGAAGTTAAAGTGGGACTTGATAAGAATTATTTAGGAACAAGTCAAATAATATGTTTTGTGAGCACCAGTAGATTTTTCTTTGTGTACATACTGTGATCAGCTGACCTGTGTTTCTACTCTGATATTCACTGCTGTCCCTGTGGATTTAGCCAATTGAATTCAACAGGATATAAAGAGATGTTATGCGAGCTATGTGGCTTCAACACCTAGACACTATAAAGCTAGAATTATATAAATTTATGTCTGCTACCCTTGATGTAACCTGGTAACAGTACCCTAGATGTAACAAGTTCAACATAGTGCATCACTGTAAAATTTACCACAGTACTGCATTTAAATGAATGCCTGTTATTTTCATGCAACCACTGAATTACAAAATTAGTATAATATATATTTATACATATATCGATGCAAATTTAAGTTTGCACCATGAACACATCACAGGGATGAGAAGGAAAAAGGGATGTGTTGAAGATGTAAGCAGGCCGTGGAATGTCATTATTTTCTTATTACTGTGCCATCACTCCATGCTGTCGCTGGAAGCAACACCAGGCTGGAGCATCCAAAAAATTAACTCATTCAATAGTAATATGCATTAACCTGCCAGCCAGATTTAATAACTCATTAAGTGAAGGTTTCATGACTTTCAGTCTGCCTTGAAGTAATTCTGGAAAACCCTCTGGCAACCCAGGAGGCGAAAGTGGTGTATAGTGTCAGCTGGGTGCTGTTGACTGAGAATAAAGTGGTGCAGTGGAAAGAATACTTTGAGGACCTTCTTAATCCCACTGACACGGCTTTCGTAGAGGAAGCAGAGTCTGGGGATGAGGGGAGTGCTCCACCTGTCACTTGGGGACAGGGTAGCTAAACAACTCCCTGGTGGCAGGGCCCCTTGGGTGGATGACACTTAAGGCCCTGGATGTTGTAGGGCTGTCTCGGTTGGCTCTGCAGCGTCATGTGGAGATCTGGGGTGCTGCCTCTGGATTGATAGATTGGGGTGGTGGTTCCCATCTTTAAGAGAGGGTGTGCTTTAACTATTGGAGGATATCACTCCTCCGCCTCCCTAAGGCCTACGCCAGGGTATTGGAAAGGAGAGTTTGTTATTTGAACCTCAGATTCAGGAGGAACAATGCAGTTTTCATCCTTGTCACAGAATGTTGGACCAACTCTCTCAAGGATATTTGAGTGTGCGTGGTCTACATGTGTTTTGTGGACTTAAAAAAAGGCATTCAACTGCATCTCTCGGGGCACCCCATGGAAAGTACTTTAGGGGTATGGGGGGATGTCTGACCCATTACATAGGGCCATTCAGTCCTGGTCCACCTGTTGCAACAACTTGGTCCGCATTGCAACAAGTCTGCCTCACTCTTGGTGGGTGTTGGACTCCGCCAGGGCTGTCCTCTGTCACAGACTCTTCAAAACTTTTATGGACAGAAATTCTAGGCATAGCATTGTGGCAGAGAGGCTTCCACTTTGGTGACCTCAGAATCTCATCTCTCCTTTTCAGTGGAAGCAGTGTCGTTTTGCCGTTTTTGTTTTCGAAAAGAAAATGTTTCAGAAAGATCTCCATTTACATGGAAACACAAGACGTTGAAAATGCTGCAGTTCCCATTGCAAGACCACAAGTTGGCAGTGTGGATATAGGAGTCACAACCATAGTGCGCATATGCGAGTGCCCCATTTTCAAAATCTAGTGTTTTCACCCGTTTAAAAGGAAATGGACACTGGAGTAGGGATGTTCCTGGCAACTAATTTATTAATCGACTAAACAAGGAAAAAAACTTGATTAAACAACTAGTCTAAAACTAAGAAACACTCAGAAATTAAATGAATTTTTATGCCTGTTTAATATCAAAAGTTGTCTAAACAAAGGCATTTGAAACAATTAATCATAATTTTTTATAATGAATCACACTTTAAATGCTGCTTAACTGTGCAGCACCACACAAAAAGCAGAAGAAAATGGATGGATGGATGGATGGATGGATGGATGCATGGATGGATGGATGGATGCATGGATGGATGGATGGATGCATGGATGGATGGATGGATGGAACACCATGTTAAACCCGTGTTGCCAAACACCGCATTCATTCTACATCCAGAATCTTTGGACCTCAATTTGATTAAATTGTTTGCTATTAAGCTACCCTTAGACCAATGAAGGAAATGATATAAAACACATAGGAGATATGAGGTCACTTTTAACATATTTCATTGAAATTAGACAACTGTTGTCAAGAGGGAAATTTTCCAATAGGAATAAACAAAAATATCACCTGTCAGAAAGTTTTGATATCAGCAAAGACATTGTTACTGTATACCAACAACCAAATACCAGGAAGCTCTAGAAGCTCAAACTCCCATTACATTTGTAAATAGGGTCGGGAGTCTTGTTCATGGTGGGTGATATAAACTTTTGATTATAACTGTTGTATTGTCTTAAAATACAGTAAAGAGTCAAACTTGAGTGAAACTCTGCTCCAAATTTTAGCACCATGTTTGGTATTGATCATGTCAAGAAAGCAGGTGTTAAGATAGTGGGGGCAAATAAAGTCAAGAACTCTAAAGGATTTAGAGAGTTTCTGTAAAGAGGAGTGGGCCAAAATCACTCCTGAGATATGTGGAAACCTGATGATCAACTACAGGAAATGTCTTACCGTTGTGCTTGCCAACAAGGGTTTCTCCACCAACTACTAAATGAGTAAGTTTTGCTTGGTGATCAAATACTGATTTCACTCAGTGACATGCAAATCAATTTATAACTTTTATGTTTTTTCTGGATTTTTGGTTAATATTCAATCTCTAAATGAAGGTACTATAAAAATAATTAGACTGTTTATGTCTTTGTGAGTGAGCAAATGTACAAATTCAGCAGGGATCAAATAATTATTTCCACATTGTATAAGTATTATCCATCCATCCATTATTTTCCGCTTATCCGGGGCTGGGTCGCGGGGGCAGGAGCCTAAGCAGAGAAGTCCAGGCTTCCCTCTCTCCAGCTACCTCCACCAGCTCATCAGGAGGGACCCCAAGGTGTTCCCAGCTGCGGCTAATGCAGGAGCCCCCCAGCACCCAAACAACAAAAGCTGGACTTTGGTGCAAAACAGTAAGTGGGGGGAGAGCTGAAGTAGCTGGTCAGACAGTATGTAGCAGAGGAAATGCTGCCCTTGAACACTGCTGACTCGCCCTTGTTTCCTGGTTGCTGCCGGTGTTGTGCCAAAAAAGGATCGTCTGTATTTAAATGGCTGTAAATGACTTGTTGACCTATAATCTGTGAAACATGTGAAACCTATCTCTCATCAATGATATCAGGTCATTTTGAGTGAGAAGCAGCATGACTTTTATATATTCATCTTTTTATCAAGGTAACTGTCATTGACATTAAAAATGTCTTTTTAATCAGAAATCTGGCTCAGAAGGCTGCAGAAATCACAACAAATATAAGATCACAGTTCTATAAAGATATTTGAAGTGGCCAAAACAAACTGGATTGATTATAATGTAGGTACAATAACACAGACTCCTAAAGATTGTTGAAAAACAGGTTATTTCTTCATTTTATGCAAAAACATCAGAATCACTTTATGGCAGACGATCACTTTATGTCACAACACCAGCAGCTCTTGATATTAACTAATAAAATTACATTTAATCTAACTTAGTTACTTCTAAAATTAAGTAATCAATAAAGTAACTAAGTTACTTTTTAAAGGAGTTATCAGTAGTCGGACTATTTTTTCAAGGTAACTATACATCACTGGCTTTTTGTCCCAGTGGTTGATGTAGCACTTACAACTTATAAAAAGTTAACCTGGTGTTTTTAGTTTAGTCAAGGGAGTGCATTCAAGGGAGTGTGTGTGGGTACAAGACAGCTTATGAATACAAAATTCTCTCTGCATTAAAAAGCTGCGACACAGACTGACACGTAGCTCATTTGACATGAGCTATGACATGAGGGTAGATCTGTGGTTTCAGAGTTACCAGGGGTGAAACATCCAACAGTCTGTAGCTGCTGCATTGTATATATTATAAAGCTGCACTAAGCTAAAGTTATTAGATTTAATTTTGTGTTTAAAAATATATTTTAGTTATTATTTGAATTATCCACAAACCAGGATGAAATGCAGATCATCCACAAATACATCAGGAAGATGGTCCCTCAAAATGAACTGCTCCAAGAGTGCCTCAGGCAGCTGAAGACATACAGTGATGAAGAACAGCAAGAGGAACTATCATGGACGACCAAGCCCCTGCATGGGATGTACCATCAACAGAAAGAGGAAGTGGTTGACATCCTACCACTGGATAGGAAAGGCTGGCTTAAAGGACAGCACAGAGGCCCTGATCATGGCAGCACAAGAACAGGTCGTAAGTGCTCCATCCATGGAAGAAGGAGTACGAGACTGTGCAAACATGCCCCAGAGACTATTCAGCACATAGTTAGCAGGGTGTAAGCTGGGACTGTGTACACTAAAAGGCACGGTGGTTGATAAGGAGCAGACAGCCACAGACACAACCTAGCTGTGTTAGATGTGGCAATCCTAGCAGACAGCAAAATCAGGAAGGAGCACAAAAACTAGAGAAGGACCGGAGGCTGAAGGAACAACTGGAGCTGATGTGGAAGGTAAAGTCCAAAGTGTTCCCTGTCATAATAAGAGCATTAGGATCTTTAACCCCCAAACTGGAAGAGTGGCTCCAGGAGATATCAGGCACAACATCAGAAGTCTCTGAGTGCATACCTAGGAACAGCTAAGATACTGTGCAGAACCCTAAAAATATCAGGCCTCTAGTAGAGGACCACACATACCCCTGCCCCCGGGGGGCTGAGCGAGAGATATTATTAATATTATATTAATACATTTCCAATTAATATTTTAGACAACAATGTTTTGACAAAGCACAATAATACATTTATTTAAACATTTGCTATTTCTTTGACACGTACCACCTCCCAAAGGATTGCTGCAGACCATGTACGCCTTTTCAGTGCAACGGTATTCCCTGATGGCTGTGGCCTCTTTCAACAGGATAATGTGCCCTGCCACAAAGCAAAAAATGGTTCTGAAATGGATTGAGGAGCATAACGTGTTTGTGGTGTTGACTTCCAAATTCCCCAGATCTCACATAAAAATCTCTGCTACTCCCCAACAAGACCACCAGTGAAGAGAAGAAGAGTACATATAGGTGAAGCAGCCAGAGTGTAAAGCAATGGCTGAAAGTCTTAGAAGGCAGGTAGAAATTGATGTCAGTGAGGAGGCTGTTGAGAACCCTTTATGGAAAGCAAGACGTTGAAGTCAAGTACATAGGAGGAAGCATGGCAAAAGATAGATAGGGACCTGAAGGAAGAGTTTGATGGAACCAAGAAGCTCCTGTACACAATGGCATATGGCTACAGGAAAATGAACAAAGAGAAAAGTTACTTGGTTATTGACATACAGATAACCTACTTATTGAGCCGGAGGAAGTGGATATGAGTACTTTGAAGGACTGCTGAATGCTGAGAAGGGGGTTCCAGATGAGAGGTAGTGCAGGAATTGGATCATGCTGAAGATGAAGATGAGGAGCAGAAGAAGGGGATATTTTCATTGGGGAAACTGTCACGGCACTGAAGTAGATGAGAAGCAATAAAGTCGCTGGTGGATGGTACATCGTCAACTACCTGGCACAGATGTTCAATTTGCCGTGGCAACCCAAGAAGATACCAAAGGAGTGGGGATCTGGTGTGATATTCCAGATTTATACAAAAGAAGACCAAACTAATTGCAGCAACTATCATGCAATTTCACTATTATCACATGCTGGCAAGATATATGAGTGGCTCCTTGAGAGAAGACTGGAGTAGATGCTCTATGACGTGCAGCACAGCTTCAGACCCTAACAACAAACCATGGACCTATGCTTTGCACTGAAAATACTGCTGTAAATGTCATGGGAATTCAATTACCCAAGATACCTGGATTTCCTTGACTTAGAGAAGGCCTTCGACCGTGTTCCAGGGTGGCAAATATGTAGAGGGCTGCAACACATTGAACACAAGATCCCATCATCCATGACAGCAGTTCACAACCTTTATGAATCAAATAAGACAACTGTAAGGTCCATTGGCATGACAAAAACCTGGTTCAATGCTGGATCAGGCATCAGACAAGGGTCTGTTATTTCACTCGTTCTCTTCAGACTTAAGGGCCAAGTGACAAGGGGTGTAGATGCCCAAGAACCAGTCAAAGAGCCCAAAGAAGTGGATAAATTTGCATCCATGG
Organism: Andinoacara biseriatus; assembly: GCA_015108635.1. Classification (NCBI taxonomy): domain Eukaryota; kingdom Metazoa; phylum Chordata; class Actinopteri; order Cichliformes; family Cichlidae; genus Andinoacara; species Andinoacara biseriatus. The sequence goes on from VUQJ01030248.1 coordinate 10,441, forward strand.
ACAACACTGGCATTGTAGAATACAATCTGGAGTCCCTGTCTCTGTTGATTGATCTCTGGAATGGAATATTTTGTGACCATCACCTTTCACTCAGTCTATTGAAGATGGGAGTAATGGCAGTGTCCAAAAAACATGAACCTTTCTGCATGGATGTCAAGGGAAAAGCTCTGAAATAGACCCTGGCCTTCAAGTACCAGAGTGTTGTATGACAAAAAAGGAAAACACGAAGGAACCATTCACAATTAATTCCAGAAGTACTCAGCCAATGTGAACTTCCTGTACCACTTGTTGAAGGACGGGTATGTATGAAGACAAAGGTCTATTGTCATGCCCTCGGGCTGGTTGGTGTCTTTCCTCTCCCACTCTCTCCGTGTTTGTGTGTTGTGGGTGTGTTTGTAGGTGTGTCCGGGGCCTGCCTTGGAGGCGGTTCCCCTTGTCTCCTCCTACCTGGGCTGGGCTCATGGACGACTTCTCCACACCTGCTACTAATTTCCTCATCACCCTGGCTCTTCTTAAACCTCCAGCAGATCATCAGTCTTCGCTGGATCATTGACTGTTCAACAATCTTTGTGCGAGGTCCAGCCTGCCTACCCTGTCGTCTCTTGGTGTTTCGGAGCCAGTCCTCAGTTTCCCCTGCCTGTCCTCTGTTGGCGTGCCCCAGCCTCACATCCTTGCCTTTTTCCTTACTCGCTGTAAATAAATCTTGCACTGCA
>VUQJ01030255.1:0-13856 GCA_015108635.1 Andinoacara biseriatus
GGCCAATCTCCAACCTTCCTTTTCTCTCCAAAATCCTTGAAAGAGTAGTTGTAAAACAGCTAACTGATCATCTGCAGAGGAACGGTTTATTTGAAGAGTTTCAGTCAGGTTTCAGAATTCATCACAGCACAGAAACAGCATTAGTGAAGGTTACAAATGATCTTCTTACAGCCTCTGACAGTGGACTCATCTCTGTGCTTGTCCTGTTGGACCTCAGTGCAGCTTTGATACTGTTGACCATAACATTTTATTACAGAGATTAGAGCATGTCGTAGGTATTAAAGGTACTGCACTGCAGTGGTTTCAGTCCTATTTATATAATAGACTCTAATTTGTTCATGTAAATGGGGAGTCTTCTTCACACACTAAGGTTAATTATGGAGTTCCACAGGGTTCTGTGCTAGGACCAATTTTATCTACACTATACATGCTTCCCTTAGGCAGTATGATTAGAAAGCACTGTGTGTAGTTTCATTGGCTCCCTGTTAAATCCAGAATAGAATTTAAAATGCTTCTCTTCACAAGTTCTTGAAAAATCAGACCTCATCTTAAAGACCTCATCGGACTGTATCACTTCACTCTTAGACTGCTGGCTGGGATTTCTCTGCGATTATTGCAGAGCCTTTACCTTACAATATAAAGCGCCTTGAGGTGGCTGTTTGTTGTGATTTGGTGCTATATAGATGAAACTGAATTGAACTGTACTGAATTGCATGGTGAATGTATGTGTCCAAAAAGTTATGGTGCAAGAGGTTAAAAGTCTCTCGCTGGGTATTGTTTTTGACGTTCTTATTTTTCTCTTGATTGTGAAAATTTTGTTTTTTTTCATTTTGTTTCGGTCTATAACAGGATAAAAGGAAACAAATCTGAAAAACTAACCTTTTTAAAAAGTCTACCAAAGACATCCTGTTCTCAAGGAGCGTCCAACAGCGAGTGAGGTTATATCGACAATGACTGCACAACTTTCATTTTGGAACTGTTTTTCAACCATATGGTCAGTCAACCCACAAAATGTTTTTTATTTCTAATGAAGTTCCCATTGGTCCCCCTGTGCCATTCTAATTTTAAAAGTCCTTGAAATGTCCCTGCAGACGTTTTATAGTCTCTGGCTAAAAAAATATGTGTTTATTTGTTAGTAAAGTCCGCAATCAGTGATTGTATCAGAATATACGTCTACAAGTCACTAAGCTTTTAATGTGAGTCTGGTAAGGCTAGACAGCCTTGGAAGTCCATTGGCAGATCTTTTTTCCCTGCAGGTTCAAGTTGTTGTTGATTGTGTTTACACCTGGCTACGCACAGAACAAGAGTTTGCTTGTTTAAAAACTGCAGTCCAACTGATAAATCATCTCCTTTGGCAAAAAGATACAGCAAGCCAGAAACATTGTTTTGCAGGAAAACTTAGTGGCATAAATAATGAGTAAACCCTGGCTACGCCTGTTTGGCCCTGCAGTTGCAGCAAGGCTAATTAGTCCTTAAGGGAGAAAAACACGTTTTGAGAAGAAAATGAATGATCCCGAACTAATAAAATGCAGTGATAACAGAAAGGGAAAAACCTAGAGTGAAATGATCAAAACAACAAAAGACTGATGCAACTGTGGCTAACGCACTTCAGAGAGGGGGAGAGAGAGAGAAAACAAAAGCATGGCAGTCTTCTTCATTTTCTAGATGTGTGTTATTGACAGGCAGTGTTAGTGTTAAAGGGGAAACAGACGCAAAGAGAGGCAGATGCAGGGAGGAAAGAAGGGGAATCCAGATCAATAATATAAGAGAGGTCACTGGCTCGCTTATACACACACAGTCCCACTAATAATGTCTTTAAGGTCTGGAAAAGAAATACTGTATTATGTTGCCAAGCAAGTTTTAAACATACCACATTAGTTACAACCGTCACACATAATTATGCACAGATTTATCTGTGTTCATGTTTGAACACAGCAAAACACACAAATTGTTTTGCTGATTCAAATGTTTTGTTCTGTTCTGTTGTTTAATTGTAGTATGTATTGAAGCGTAATATGGTGCTTTCTGTGATGGCCACTTGAGGTTGGCTCCAAAAGTGATGCATAGTGACCCATATTAAAAAAAAAAAAAAGGTTCACAGATAAAGCACACATGCAGTCAGAAACAAAAAACATTTCACTCTGTAGGGACAATTTCCCTGACAGAACACTGAACAGTGGGTGCAAGTTTTGCTCTTTAGAGCTCATCCACATGGATACTATTTGCAAATAAGGACGTGGCTGCCATGAGTGACAGGTGTGCTGACACAGGCCAATGTTGTCTGCTGGGCTTCTCCCCACTGACTCAAGTCACTGACTTCTCCATCAAGTTTGTGCCTTTTTGAGCATGTTTGATGAAATTACCTTAAAAATAATATGGCCCACTTTTACTGAGTGAAATGTTTAGTGATTAGGCGATATGTGTATCTTTTACATGGCACCCAGAGTGCAAAGTGCCGTAGGGGATGGGTGGGATTTCTCTCTGATCTACATGTCCCTGCTTCTGCTAATTTATTTTTATCCCTAGTGGGATGAAAATGAACCATTCTCAGATTTTTATCACTGCATCTTGAAAATAGTCTATTTTGCAAACAACAATCAAAACAGAAATGAACTTTGACTGCCAGCATCCATGTTCATGTGACACTAAAGATGACACTGCAGTCATTAAGCCACCAACACCTGTTTTAATGTGAAAACCAGCACAAGAGAAATGAAAAAGACATGAAAAATCATAGAAATATTCCTACTCTGTTAATTACATGCATGATCGTCTACATCAGGAGTCCCTACAAAGGTGAGATCAGCTGCTTCTTATTTCAACTTATTGAACTGCAGTTACACAACAGGGCTGCTGTTGATGACATCGTGCAGTTAAAAGGCCTAACAGTAATGTCGTGCTCAGTTTGTTAGCTTTGCAGCTGGTGGAGCACCCACACTAACACTTCTAAAGCTCATCTCTAACCTGACCATCATTCACTGCATCATTCACAGGTTGGCGCTCACAGCCCATGTAAAATGCTGTAAAATCCATTAGAGTCCAGTCATTCTCACATATTTATTCACTCCCAAACTCTGAAAATGTGCTGTTCATCCCAGTGAATGGAACAGGGATTTCCTCATTCCCTGTCCACAGATGTGGGAAAAAGAGTTTCAGTGCAATGAAGCGCCACAGGTCTGTCAAATAATCAATGCAGAAGTGGAATATTCATTTATAAGGGTGGACAAAAGGTTTTAGTTCAGGCTTCAAAATATGCAGTCCAAAACCAGTGGGTGATGCCATAGTGACCGTGTTTACCTGTGATTTAAAAAGTGAGTAAGTAAATATTTATTTGTACAGCACATTTCAGCGGCAAGGCAAATTAAAGTGCTTTACATCATAAGAACATCAAACAAATGTGCAGTAAAATCATTAAAAGCATTAAAACAGCATCAAGTACACAGCAAAACATCAGAATCAAAAATATCATGCTGGATATCTATACTGATATGGACTGGGTAATGTGTTAATGAAAATTATCAATTTACAGAGGACTGAATTTAAAGTGAAAAAAAAAATAATGCAGCAGGCTAACCTGACATTTCATTGCAGCAACTCAAAATGCTGCAGCCCCCACATGCTTATATGCATGCCTGACAACACTGGGTCGTGCTCCTAATGAGACAATGGACGGTCCTCCCAGATCTGGACCAAGGCATCACTGAGCTTGAGGACAGTCTGAGGTGCAGAATGGCATCATTGGATGGACTGAAAAATAATGTCTCAGAGGTGCTGGATTAGGTCAGGCAGGCATCGGGGCCTGTCAATGGTATCAGTTCCTTTATCCTCCAGGAGCTGCTTACATACTCTCCACATGAGGCTGGGCATTGTTGGGATTAACCCAGGACCCACTGCACCAGCATAGGGTCTGACAGTGGGTCCAAAGATTTCTTCCTGATACCTAATGACAGTCAGGTTGCTATTGCCTCATTGCTCTGAAAATGTGCTGAGAGACACAGCAAACCTTCTGGTAATGGCACATATTGATGTGCCATCCTGGAGGAGTTGGACTACTTGTGCAGGCTCTGTAGAGTCCAGGTATGGTCTCATGCTACCAGCAGTGACACTGACTCTAGCCAAATACAGAACTAATGAAAAACAGTCAGAAAAGATGAAGAGGAGAAAAAAATGTGAGTGGCCTCCACCTGTAATACATTCCTGTTTTGTGGGTTGTCTCACTGTTGCCCCTGTTGGGAATTTCATGAACACCAAAGCAGCTGATTAACAACCCCCTCTGACACTTACTGAGCCCATCAATATCACAGAAGTTTAACTGACTTGATTCTATACAAACAATTGATTCGGATCAGAGTAAAAAAAACTATAGGTGTAAAAATGCCTTTAAACCTGATTGAGATATTTTGGCATGACCTTAAACAGGCCGCTCATGTTTGAAAATCCAATGTGGCTGAATTAAAACAATTCTGCAAAGAAGACTGGACCAAATGTCCTCCACAGTGATGTGAAAGACTCGGTGTCAGTTATCACAAACACTTGGATGCAGTTCTTGCTGCCAAGATCAGGGATCATCAACTGCATTTGTCCAAGGGCCGGAATGTTTCTCGGCAGACGCTGTGAGGGCCAGATGCTCAATTGCTCAAGACAATTAATCGTAAGTAATATATTATCATTGATTTATTTAAATGTAGATTTTTTTTTAATGAATATAGGAACATATTTTTTTCCTCCTCACTGGGCTAGTCTTGAGTTCAGTAATATTGGGGGGGGGTAGCGTTCACTGTTTAGGGGTAATGAATTTTTGACACAGGGGCAGGTAGGTTTGGATAGCTTTTTTTCCCTAATAAATGAAATCATCATTTAAAAACTGCACATTAACTCAAGTTATATTTGTTTAATATTAAAATATGCAAAAAGAAAAAAAGGAAATCAGGAAGTGGCCAAATACTTTTTCACAGCACGTTAAATGACAACTGTCCAAGAATCCTACTGTGTATCAATCAAGATGAATTATTTTAGACACACACTACCTCTCTGGTTACATGAATGTTTGGATACTATGTCTTTATGAATACAGTACAGTATGTGATGTCAGTGTCATGATATCAGCCTTTAGCCTGGGTGTATACACATGCGCACACACACATATTTATATAGATAAATACACATCTTGCACAGACCAAAATGTAAACTAATGAATGCCTCATGCAAAAGAATGAGAACTAATGTTTTACAACCAAATAGGATTCAGTAGATTTGACAACACGATCTAAGCTGGTTTATTATATTTGCTGAGGGTTCTATTTATATATACAATGCCTGTGCTCTAAGCCTTTCGATATATGTGATAATGGGATTCATTGCTTCCCCTCCTTTGCCCTTTTTTATTCTCCTTTCCCTCTGCCTGTCATGAACGTCCATCTGAAAAGGAAGGCACTGCATTTAAATTATGCTGGCAGTTTACTGTAAGAGTCCACTGGGGAAATCGAAGAAGAGATAGAGAGGGTGGGGCGGTGGGGGTGGGGAGGTGTAGAATGGAGTTATGGGAAATAGGGTGTAAGGCAAAGTATGTGTACAGATGGGGGAGGAGAATGACGGAGATGTTGGGAAGAGGTTGGGTGGGCAGGCAAGGGAAGTGGCAAGAGTGGGGATGTGGAGAAGGGAGGGGGCAGCCGAGCGAGCGAGTGAGCGAGTGAGTGAGTGAGTGAGTGAGTGAGTGAGTGAGCGAGTGAGTGAGTGACAGTAATAGCAGAGGGAGTCAATCACGGCAAAAGATGAAGGAAAGAAAATTTGAATGAAGTGGTGACGGGGAGTAGAGAAAGAGGTTTGTCCAGTTAGAGGGCCCTGAATGCAGGTTCTCTGTCCACCCACTGTCTTTGATCTGTGTTGTTCAAATATATTTGTGGACACGCTCGTGCACCTTCTCTCACTCCCTCATGTTGTTTCTGTTGACCATGTTAACTGCTATCTGCTCCTCCTTTTCTACTTCCCACTGATGGATGACAAACAAGTCATCCCTGCAGCAGAGGACTGGTGTGTTTTTGCTATTTGCATGCAAATTGAGCCCCACCCCCACCCCTGCATTTTTACACCTGCATATTTTTTAAAAATCTGCATTTTTTACTGTCTTACATATTTTATTTTATATTTTGGGAAATTATTTCTACAACTTAAACTCCAATTTTAAAGTAAAAATGTGCTTTTAGAACTTTAGATGTTTTAAAAAGAAAAAAGAAAAGAAATGTGCATGTAGTCCTTGTAGCAGTTTTTATGGTTTCAAAATTCTGGAAAAAAAAAAAAACCTGCTGGGTCTCACATGCATGCATAATCTATTTTATTTATTTTCACATCAGGTTTTTCTTTATTTAAAAAAGAGAGACTTGATGTGACAGGGACCAAAACACAGTCAGACCCAATTTACACAGACCAGGAATAATTATGCTGCATTTAGTTCAGCTCAGACTTTGGGAACCTCATACTCAGAAAACTCTGATGGGACGGCTCTTAAAGTCACAGTTCCAACTGTGAAAGTCCAGAGTTTCACTCAGCTACTGAGTTTATATTAGTATTTGTGACAGCCTTTATTAATATATGATAACATTAGTAAATAATATAAGCTTTACTATTAAAATATATAGTCTATTTTATTAAATATACAGGATATATTATTAAATGATTTTGGCTATATACAATACTGTGAAAAAGTATTTGTCCCTTTCCTGATTTCTTAGTTTTTGCATATTTGTAACACTTGTGTTTCAGATCATCAAACAAAATTTAATATTAAAGAAAAATACATTTGAAATGCAGTTTTTAAATGATGATTTCATTTATTAGGGGAAAAAAACACTATTCATTCAGAGGTGGTGTGTTTTGGATCATTGTCCTGCTGCATAATTCGAGTGTGCTTGAGCTTCAGGGCACAGACTGATAGGCAGACGTTCTCAGGTAGAGCAGAATTCGTGGTTCCAGCAATAATGAGTTTAGCAAAGCAGCTCCAGACCATCACACACCATGTTGGAATGTTGGTACGATGTCCTTTTCTTTAGACTCACCCTTTGTCTCCACCTCCCTGACGGCCCTTCTGTGGACAAATATAGTGGCGTCCTCCCATTAGTCCTTTGTCAGAGCGTCTGTTTCCCTTGCCCTGCGGTTTGTTAGCCCTCACTGTGGTTTCTAGCAGTTCCACTGTGTTCTCTGGTACTCTATAGTTTTCAATTTTCCCCTTTAGGACTTTATGTTTTACCTTTTGGACTTTCTGCAAACAGTCAATAAACAGCTCGCTTTCAGTTTAACCCAGTCTGCCTCCACACCTCTGCATTTGGATCCTCCTTCAACACTCCACATGCACTTCTTTAGATGTTGCTCAGGGTTATTTTGTGACCTTCTGGATGAGTTGTAAGTGCACTCTTGGGATCATTTTGGTAGGTCAATCACTCCTAAAAGGCTCACTGCGGTTTTCCAAGTTTTCTCCAATTGTAGATAACAGCTCTCACTATGGCTCACTGGAATCCCAAAGCCTTAGAAATGGCTTTGTAACTCTTTCCAGACTGATAGTCAGTGACTTTGCTTCTCAGATTTTCTTGAATTTCTTTAGATCGTGACATGATGTGTTGCTTTGTGAGATCTTAGCCTACTTCGCTTTATCAAACAGGTTCTGTTTAAGGGATTTCTTGTTAAGCGTCAACCTCTGAGTATAATATAGTGCAATAAATGATGCTTAAAACAGTTTGTGTATTGTAAGGACCACTGATGGATTCACCAGTAGGATTGCCTTAATGTGTCACTGTTCCCTCCATTTATGATCAAATCAGTTTGATGTCTGAAGGCGTGCAATGATAGGAAATAATTCAAATTTACTGCTTTACAAAAAAGCCCAAAAAAATTGTACCACACATCATAAATAACAAGGAAGTTTTAACCTGAAGGTACATGCATGAGCCAGTGAAAGGGGGAAGGAAGAAAAGTGCATTTGTGGAAATCATAAATGATTCACAAACAGGTATCCATTTCTCTTTCAACAGTCCAATCTGGGCCTCATGAAAGATACATTCTCAGCAACCAGAAGCAGCAGTTAAGTGTGTGTGTTGCGGAATTGTGTGTAAAGCTATGGCATCCTCCCCTTAACATCCTTGGCACTAAAATTACCCATTTCAACTTGTGCATACTGCCAGTGATGGACAACTTCAGTGGCCACGCATTTCTGTTGTGGAAGGTATTTCCATAAAAACCTATTTTGTGCTTTCATGTAGATCAGTAACACATCAGAATCTTGTCAGTGTTTGATCGGTAGTTACTTTCAGTTGGATTACCATCTGCACCTACAAATACTGTGACTTGTCATTAATACAGTTTGCAGTATTTGAACAATGACGCAATTTCTATGTGACTGAAGTGCAGACTTTCAGCTTTAACAAAAGTGTTGCATTAACTGTTTTACAGTCACTTTTTATACACAGTCCCCACTTTATTCCATGACAAACTACACAGATGAAAGTGGCACTTCGTAAGATTTCACTGGAACTCTCGATGCGTAATTAAAACCAAATCTAACCAGTTTCTAGTCAAAGCTGTCAGCTGTCAGGGTCAATCGATTTCTATCAGACCAATTTACCCTAGAACACGAGTGCAGACAGGCCCGTTCTCTGTCACCCAAACTTTTAATATCAATATTGAAATATTAGCCCAATGAATTAGAGACAATGATAACATAAGGGATTCACAATAAATGGAAAACAAAATAAAATGATGACAGTCTCCCCAGTATGTCCTGGGTCTACTCCTGGTGGGACAAGCCTTGAAGACCTCACCCCAGAACCACCTCAACTGACTCTTTTTGATGTGGAGGAGAAGCAGCTCTACTCTGAGCCCCTCTCCAGTGACTCTTGACCCCATTTCTGAAGGAGAGGCCAGCCACCCTTTGGAGGAAGCTCATTCCTGCGCTTGTATCTGCAGTTTCATCCATTTGGTCACTACCCAGGGATCATGACCATTGGTGACAATGTTCATATATTTAAAAGTGCTACACAATGTCTTTAACGAATACTGTGAACACCCCCACCCCTCACCCAACTAATGTATGATAATTGGGTGAAGAAAGCGCAGGAGAAATATACCAATAAAAAAGATATATATTCATTAAATAGTGGAGGCCTGCTATGGTGAACCTGACTTAGTGTACGGAGCAGATTTAACACACATATCTGTGTCCTATTATTTCTTCTACTATTTTCTTTTCTTGCAGCTATTTTTGTGAATTTTCTTCTTTAATTATTTTTGTGTCTGGTGTGAAGTCCCTCTCCACTCCCGCCTCCTTGTCTACCTGATTGGGTGCATCTTTTCCTGCAGGTAGTGGACGTGCGGATGGTGGCAGTCAGGAACACTGCCACCTTGTTCCAGTGTGAAAGTGCTCCACGAAACACCTTCTTGGAACTCAGAGACTTGTACTAGGAAGTATTAGGACACTGAGTTTTCAGTGTTATGAGGGTGGTTCACATCTTACTGGGGGGTGCATCGCCATGGTAACTTGAGCTGCAGAGCTAACCTGCTCAGAGTACATTATGTTTGAGATCAGCAGATACAAAACAACCACCTACTGACCAATCAGTTCTCTAGAAAATGACTGCTCATTCCTAGAAAAGCCCATAGGGACTGTAATAGGCTCTGAAGTTCTTAAAGATGATCTGAAGTCTTTGTGGTTTTGGCAAGCATCAATAGGAATAATAGATTCTTTGGAACAACTTCATTTTTTGCTCTTTTAATCCTTTTTATGTACACAATATATTTATATATATTTATTTATCTAACAAGCAGAAAGGTACCTGGTTCAATTCCAGTCAGAGCCACAAATCCCTGGGGGTTGTGTCAGATAGGGTATCAAATCAAGCACATGGAGCTACCTGCTGTGGCAACAACTGTGGAATAATATAGCAGCCAAAAAAATTGGCTTTAATGTAGCAATGTAATCTTACAAGAGAGCACTAAGCTGTGCTTTGTACTTATTGATCTTCTATATCATTTGCATGTAAGCTTACTCACTGGTTTAAAGTCTCTTTTTTTTTCTTTATGTGTTCTTAGACCATTTAACACCACCAGGGGTACATCCACTACCTGCAGGAAAAGATGCACCCAAACAGGTAGACAAGGAGGCGAGAGTGGAGACCAGCCTCGTGCTGTATGCAGAATCAAATCGTATTATGGTTGGTCGGTGCAGCTGAAACTGTCTCAGAAGAAAACATCTAAGCAGCACATTAATTTAACGAAACACAGCTGTAATTAAAGTCAGATCTTCCTTTGTCTTAATTCTAAAGCTCTGACACTAATGAGTCTAATAACTTGCAGTATGTTTACCAGCTTTCTGTCCTGGCTTTAAACAGACCACATGGATACAGTCAGAGTACTTAAGCACATACACATTCATACTACACCCACATTTTTTAATATTTGGATGTAGCTTGCAAACAATGGCTCATAGCTACATTGGGAAACCCTGGGTTAACTGCCAGTGTTCGGATAAATGAAGCCAGATATGATGTCCTGGATGTGCTGATCTTGCTTTGTAGACAGGCACCAGGTTTTAAAACTACAAACTGTTGCAGGACTTTCATTAGTGCGCCATCATGTTACCTCATTCCTCACAGACAGGGAAATCACATTTATTTAATGAAAATCATTCAGAGGGCCACATTAAGGGTTTAAAATGTGCATCCCTCTTTCTTCCCCTGCTTGCTCCGGTGATCTCTGGTTCCATTTTCTGTTGTAAGCTGGTGGTTTCTGTCTCCTCAAACTATCAAAAAAAAAAAAGTCAGGCTTCAGATTTTTTCAAAATGCCACATTATTCATTTAAAGAGCTAAACTAAAATGAGCATTTGCAGTTTTTCTCCACTCTACTGCTTCCTTGCCTTTTTCTCCTCCTTCCCTCAAACTATAACAGGAGCACAAACAGACCATTATGCCAGACAGGCAGACATGATTTCTCTCTATCTGTCTCCCCTTCTCTCTAACTTGTACAAAGACACAGCACACAGCTCCGCCGCTTCCTCTCCTCCTGAATGAAAGAGGAAGTGCAGAGGAGACTGAAGTGTAAAGAGTCCTCTGTCTCCTCCGTCTCTCTCAGACAGGAGTGACACCACAGCCGACAACAACAACAACAACAAGGACAGTGACAAGCGACGCTGCCGAATTATTCATGAGGGCTGAAGAACGCAACCGCAAAGGAGCTCAGTGTCTACAAAACTCACTCACTCAGCAGCCTGTGTGTTTTCAAAGCCGTCCCGTTCATGAGTTACAGCCCCAAACTTACACCCTCCAAGAAGACATTTCCCTCTCAATGGCGCCCACCTGGTCTGAGAAAGGAAAGCGCCAAACTCAGGCTTCAAGTATCAAAGTGCCTATTCTCCAACTTGGTTGAAAAGTTTTCAGTTTGTCACAAGTGGCGCTCTGTTGCAAAACAAGACAACTTTGTGTGACACCTGAGCTCTTACAAAGCGTGTGTTAAAGCACTGTGTGCTGGTGGGAGATACGCTTCACATCTATAATGAGGAGATAAACAAACTTTGTCTCAAGTCACTTTTCACTCTGTGAGACTTTGGGAAAGTTTGAAAACAAAAAAAAAAAAACACATTTCATAAGCCGATGCCTCTGCTTCTACCAAAAAAAAAGAAGCACACATCATCATCTCATCTTTAAAAGACAACTGTGAATCCCTTATTGTAAAAATGTATTTAAATGGCTTTTTATTGCTCTCATTAAGCTGCGCTGGTTATTTGTTTATTGAAGAAAGGCGTTTGTGTTTTGCTGACTGGGCCATAAAAAGCTATGGTCCTCAGTGGAGTCAGCAGGGCAGCCTCTTTATTGCTGCCATGTTAGGAAAATAGTTTGTTTTCTGCTTTTTATTTCAGGGCAAGATAATATTAAGAAGCTTCTCCTCTTTCCCATCATCCAACTCTTTGTTTTCTAATCAAGGTAAAAAAAAACAAAAAAACATCCCAATTGTATTATTCATTCCCTCCTGCAGGCTCACCAACAGAGCTCCTACCTAAGATCGAATTAAAGGACACAAAGATGGATCCAAAGTACTGAACCTCAACACTGGTCATTGTCATGCTATTTTTGGAGTTGGGATTTTTATTATAATATTTCTGTAATATTACTATGATCATAATGAATACATAATGTAACTAATATTGCTTCTAAAGATGTAAATGTGAGTAGATCAGTGTGTTCCAGTATTTGATATTGACTATAAATGGTGTGTCAGAGCTGCAGAAGCTCTGGATTTGTTGAAGAAAGTGTATCAGGAAGCAGCTTCACTTTGGGTCCGTATCAAAATTATTTTAACTTATTAAAGTTTTACTTATTGGGAAAGATTAACTCTATCCAAATGAAACGTTTTCATTAAACTAGCTTTCTGAACCTCTGCACACTGAGAGCAAATAAACAACAATGCTGAAGTTTCAGAGTGAACTGTAAATTAAATGTATCTGTTTATTTCTGTGGCATGATGGTTGGCAGTGTGGCCTCACAGCTAGCAGGTCTGGGTTTGAATGCGCCTTGGCTTGGATAAGCAGAAGAGAATGGATGGTGCATTTATGATTCATTTCAAAGCAGTTTGAATAACTGGGTGTGACGGGCTCATTTAGCTCATCATCAAAGTATTTATTAAAATGAGAACTAGCCTTAATATGTGCTTTTGCTTTACCAACTTTCTTCCTAATAGTTATTGCTCACGCTAACCAAACAATATTAGTGTATTATAAATAATAATTTCTCTGTAATTTTTGTATGTCCTTACAATATAAAAAGCCTTGAGGCGACTGTTGTGATGAGGTGCTACATAAATATAAGTGAACTGAACTGAACTGAATATCATAAAAGGCAGGCAGAAGCCAAAATAATAAGACAGCAGTGGTACCTCAGCCAGCTCTCAGAGCAGGGGGGAGGACCAGAGTCCTCTGCTAAGAACTGTGCATTTCCTTATTAGTTACAATAGAGGTGGGCCTCTACACCACAGCTTTATGCTGCCTCCTACCATTCACAGTTTTATTTACGTCTTCAATGTGAGTCTTACAAATTGCTCCTTTAATGTTTGTGGTTGACAATGAAACACTGGAAATAGTCATTTCTAATGGTTACTGATGGATTATAATTGATGGAATCTGTGGACTAGCAGGCCTATGCTATTCACCACATTCAGTTTTTAGTTTGTGACAGAAATCAGGCTCCAGATGTTTGTGTTCAGATCACTGTGACCCTCGTGCAGGTATGTTCAGCCAACCAACCCTATTTACCTCTGGTCTCATCGTCTCAATTGCAACCTCCCAGCATTGATAAGTGAAGTCCCCTCTGAACAGGATGAAAGCTCCAGGGTTCACGGGCTGCATATCTCAGTCAAGACCCCCACTGTGGGGGGCATAACTGCCCTGAAGCTCCCTGGAGCCCCCACAGGGTTGAATCTGATGAATGTGGGTCACAGGGAGCTCCACTCTGTGTGTGTGTGTGTGTGTGTGTGTGTGTGTGTGTGTGTGTGTGTGTGTGACCAGGAAACTGTCAGACTGCCTTTGGGGGTGATAATAAAGAAAGGGCCTGTTTCTCTAAGCAGGCGGTGGAGCATTAAGATATACAAACACATGAAACATGAAAACACAACTACACTTTTAGGAAACAGAGTCACACACGCAGGTGAGCAAAGCGCAGGAAGACAAAAAAATGAGAGGACCTGAATCCTGATTTACACTTTAGGAAAGGAAGACGTTCCACTTCACAGATCAGGCAGCAAACACAAAAACACACAACGGATCTGCGGTGCATATTGTGTAACACTAACTCTGTCCTGCTGAGCCTGCTGGCAGCGCACTTCC
>VUQJ01030260.1:0-12495 GCA_015108635.1 Andinoacara biseriatus
CTATCTCATTCACTTCAGAGCCAGACACACTCAGAAACGGCTTCATCCCAAAGACAAAACTCCCAAACACAAGCTGGGCAACATACTGCAGTGAGGAGTGCTCAGACCTCTACAGGGTGGGCCAGTTATATGAATACATCTTAATAAAATGGGAATGGTTGGTGATAGCCCCCCCCCCCAGTAGCTTTTTTTTTTCAAGCTCTTGAGACTGTCATGACCTGGATGACTGAGAACCTACACAAACATAGAGCTATTAATCACGCTACACTTCCCAGCCATATCTGTTATTTGTTAAACATGAATAGATAAAAAATATTGCTGGACCTCCTAAATTCTTTAACTGCACCCCCCCCCCCCCAACAAGAAGAAAAAAAAATAGCTTCCCTCTAATGAACTACAGTTCGTGTTATGTTCATAATATGGCTGTTGTCATTATGTAATGACACTCATCCATTACATAAATTGCTTTTAGGAGCATTTGCAAGAATTGAAGAGGAGTTTTGTCCATACAGATTGATGGTAATCATTCCGAGAGGCCCACTCACACATAGAAAAGCCAATATGTCACAACTGGAGTGCTTAAGAAGCAAGCAACTTAAGAACTACTGTGCAGGAGTTATAAGATGAAAACTATAGTAAATAATCATCTTAGAAGCCCCGTTATAAGGTTAATGTTAAAATGTTTAGTGGTTATTTTATTTTTTTAATGAACTAATTTCTTAGTATTAACTTTTGAACGTCAGTAGTTCTGGTTTGACAAAATTTGCTTTCTTCATCTGAACACTTCCTTCTGCTGAAAAAAAAATGCACATATTCTCCCTTTTTCAAACATATAGGTGTAATACCGAGTAGCATGCAGGCACATGCATGCTCACAAACACTATCACGTCTTGCTAAACAGATTGCCTGTGCTGGAGAGCATGTGGGCTGGGTCCACTGAGAGATGTCTCTCTGTGGTGATTGAGTGCTTGCAATGCCTGGTGGAAAATAAATGGCACTTCTTTGTGTGCACAGACATGAGTGAACAAATTCCACTAATGGTAACAACACCCAGGCATTGACAGACTGATTCATGCATGCAGATGCTCATGTACTCTATATGCAGAAGCATTTGCATTTTTGAATTGTCCACTTCCCACAAGTGTTTATGTAGCCTCTGTTGTCTGTAGTGACTCACTCTGTGAATTTCCATCAGTGTCATTCTAGGCTAAATTTTAACAGCTGAGCCTAAATCGAATTCTGTAGTGCGGACGTCAGATTGTGGCCATTGATTAATGTATGAAATGAGTATGTTAGTCATTTTTCAGGCAGAAATGTTAAAAAGCATGTACTCATCCACCGAGGGCTTAAACATCATTCTAGCAACTTCAATAAATATGTAATTAATTCTGATAAGTAGTTGAACACAGAGTATCAAGTGGTCATTTTTCACATGCTGCAGCATATTGTTTCTTTCAGCTGTTGCCATGGAGATATTCACTCAAAAAAATTCAGAAGCTAATGTCACGCTCCCAGGCCTCCATTCATATTCCACTCACATCATTTTTGGGTTTAAATTAATTTCACTGTGCGTATGATGACAAAAAAGTTCTATTCTATTCTATGTATGTGCCAATAAAGTTGCAGCGCACTGTTTGTGTCTGAGTGATAACTGGTCACATGGGAGTTTCTCTGTCCATCTGTGTCCCCACTTAGTTGTGGGCTACCTCCAGTATCTCCATCTGGTCCCGTTCTCTTCTCTTTAGATCTGCTTCCCTCAGGTCCCGTTTTCAAAAGCACATCATCTTTCATTGCTTTGCAGATGATCTGCAGATATATCTGCCTAAACAAACCAGCAGCCATGTTTCTGTTTAAGATCTGGTGAACTCCCTCAGACATGTACAATCATGGATGGTGTCAAACGTCCTCAACCTGAACAACAACAAATGATTTTATTAGGTGAGCGAACCTTTTGGGTATGACAGTGCTATTGGTCTTTTAACTTCTTAATGTCACTCGGGTGCAAGGAACCTTGCTGTGATTTTAGACTGTGCTTTTAAATGTGATAAACAGATGAGCTGTTTCCCCCCCCAGTAAGGGAAAGGCTGACCTCCATTTGTGATGTTGACCAGGCTGTGTTTGTGATGCTTGGGTGAAAATTTTAAGACATTTTTTGTGTAAATTTTTTTTCATATTCCCAGGCTGAAACAGACATGCCTGAACGTCCTCCCAGCAGAACCGTCTTTGAGCAGTTTGAACCTGCCAGAATCGCCACCCTAAAGAAGTTGGTTCATCATATGAGACCCTTAAATTGTCCCTCAAATTGTGTTCCCTCTCAGTGTGTTTCCCACTGTTACTCAGTGGGACCAACTATCCCAGCTCTGGTTAACAGTTCTCTTGGATTTGGTTGTGTTCCCGCTGCCTTTAAGCATGCTGTTGTGCAACTTCTAATTAAAAAGAAGAACCTTGACCCTGCTGTTCTCCCTAACTACAGACCTTTTACAATTTTTGTCTAAGGGTCTTAAAAAAGTTGCTTTTAATCAACTTCAGACATTTTTAATTTTACGTGTTATATGGGGGAGGTTTCAGTCAGGTTTTAGATCACATCACCGCACAGAGACCGCTCTTTTGAGGGTATTTAGTGATCCGTTTTAATGCTTCTAGTCTGCTGCCTTTAACACTGTCGACTACAAAATCCTTCTATCTCATCAAGAACATGAAGTTGGAATGAAAGGCACGGTTCTGACGTGGTTTATCTAGTTTTATTCGAGCCTCCTACATTACTGTAGTGCTGCTCCCTATTCTACTTGCAACCTCCTCCAGAAAACAAATCTTATCTTCTGATGACTCTTCATTCACCCGGTTAGCTCTGATTGGCTGCTGACAACTCAAACAGATGCAGGTGCTTTGGCACATTCAAAATGTCTCCGGATTTTTTTTTATAGTTCTGTTATGTCCTACTTATATAATATAAATGAGAGAGAGAGAAATGTCTGCCAACCTACACAGCCAACACAATTCACTGTGTACTTAATGTCTAATTTCTCCTGCTGCACAACTCAGCCTGTTATATTTATTTAACCTGTATTTATACAGGTAATCCCATCAGGACTCAGTGTCTCATTTGCAAGAGAAACCTGTTTTAAACATAATTAAATTACAACAATAAACATTAAAATTGTGAATAAAATGCTAAATGTTTACACAGTCATATTGAAACAAGCAGTTCCCAGTGATGATTTCACAAAATCATTCATACGTTTTGTTTTTTTGTTTTTGTTTTTTTGTTGTTGTTTTTTAACTATAAGCTAAATCCGCTGGGACACCTGCAGGTCTTTTTGTAATGTATTCCATGAAGACAGGTCAGAAAAGGAGCAAACCTTACATCCAAACTGTATCCAAGCGTCATAAATTTCATTGAAAACTTTTAAGGAAACAGTTACAGCACTGTGCAATTTCCTAAACCCTGACTGCAGAGGAAATAAAATGTTATTTTCATCCAGATAGCTCTTGAGTTGATTATTCACCAGCCTTTCAAGAACCTTGGTTAAAATACACTTGCCTTACTCCAAAGTAAGGGGAGTGCAAAAGCTCACTTCCAAATATCTGGTAAAATATTATGTTGTATGGAAACATAAAAAATATAAGACACTGTCTCAGGAATGATATTTGAAGCCAGGAGTAAAGAAGCGAGATAGATTGTCTGGTCCCACCAACCTTTTAATGACATCTTCCACTGTGAAAGTTTTAAAGGAAAAGCGTAATGGTAACCAAGTGACTACTAACAGAACTGTGTGTGAGGGGCTTCCCTCCAGATACTGTGCTAAACAAAACACAATAAGTGACAAAATGTTAAAACAACTGAGCATTTCACTTCTGTCTGACACAGGAGTACACTCCTGCAGCTGCCCAGGCCTGGGTCCTTGCATGCAGGAGGCGAGTTCAGAATTGAACCAGGGCTGTCCCAACCTGGTGAAAAGAAGCATGGAAAGTAGATGAAACTCTCATAAAAATATTTATGAGAGCTACATTGAGGTGATTTATCTGGGGATTTGGGATTCAGGCATGTGGGGCTTTGAATCATTTGCATTAGATTTAATAACAAGCAGTGTGCCTTAAAATCATCCGACACAGGAGAAAGCCAGTCCCAATTAAAATCACCTCCCAGAATGATTTCATTAAAATGCATTTCAGATCAATTTTTAACTAAACAGGACAGTTTGTCAGGAGAAGGAGACGGGACTGATCACAGCCAACAACAGTTAAAGACTTCCAAACAGATTCGTGCTTAAGGACAAAATTTCAAATTGTTTAGGTGCACATCTAGAAAACAAGATCTGAACAGCAAGATAGCAATAATAATAATAATAATAATAATAATAATAATAATAATAATAATAAGCAAATATAAAGGTGTAATAATATAAGGTGAAATAACAGCGACATAATAACAGAGAAATAAACATTTAAACAAATAGTAACAAGAAAATGTATCAGCACATAAATGAAAAGTTAAAAAATATATAGTAAATAAGCAGATACAAAAACCCTAAAAGCCCAACGCAAAAGGGAAGACTTTGAGTTTCAATCTCAACAGTCTCAGCAGCTCTCAGGTCATCAGGTAGACTGTTCCATAAACATGTAGCGTAATAACTAAAATATGACTCTCTATCAAATTTAGTCTGAGTTTTTGATACCAGAGGACCTGAGCGCTCTTGGTGTAAAAGTAAAGAACGATAAGAAGGCCTTAAACCATTGATGTGCTCAACAACAGTCAAATGACCTTAAAACTGACTGAAACTGACTAGAAGCCAGTCAAGACAAGACCACTCAAAGATGTCCTACCATTAATTAATGTTTTGATCTTAAATATGATCAATATATCTCTATCAATGGGCTACAGAGCAAAAATCCATCACTGACCCAGCTGTCCCAATCGCCAACCTTCTTTTTCTCTCATTCTTCAAAGAGTAGTTTTCAAACAGCTAACTGATCATCTGCAGAGGAACGGTTTATTGGAAGAGTTTCAGACAGTATTCACAGTTAGTTAGTCACAAGGTTACAAATGATCTTTTTTATGGCCTTTGACAGTGGACTCATCTCTGTGCTTGTCCTGCTGGACCTCAGTGCAGTATTAGATACCATAGACTGCAATATTGTACTACAGAGCTTAGTTAGTAAGTATTAAAGGTACTGCGCTGCATTGATTTTAACCATATCTATCAAATAGTCTCCACTTTGTTCATGTAAATGGGAAGTCTTCTTCACACACGAAGGTTGATTATGGAGTTCCACAGGGTGCTAGGACCAGTTCTATTACGTTATACATACTTCCCTTAAGTGGTATTAGTCAAAGGCTTAGCATCCATTTTCATTGTTATGCCGATGATACCCAGCTTTATCTATCCATGAAGCCATATGACACACACCAATTAGTTAAATTAAGTTTTTGTGCTCGGCCCTGCAAATCTTGGATGCCTGGGGTCTAACCAGATACTTACTCTGGATGGTCTTACCTTGGCCTCCAAAAACTCTGTGAGGAATCTTGGAGTCATATTTGACCAGGATATGTCCTTCAGTGCACGTATTAATCAAATATATTGGACTGCTTGGATTGGATGCCCTTGCATCTGCACAAAATCTCTAAAATTCGGGGTGGCTGCAGCTGAGGAGGTAGAATGTGTCATCTGAATGTACTTGTGAGGTTGGTGGTTCATTTTCTGGCTGCTCCAGTCTGCTTCTCATGAAAGTGTCCTTGGGCAAGACACTGAACCCCAAGTTGATCTTGGAGTGTGAATGTCAGATAGAAATCACAAAAAAGTGTTTGTATGAATGTGTGAATGAGGCCTGTTGTGTAAAGTGCTTTGAGTGCTCCAGTAGACTAGAAGAGCACCATATAAGAACCAAGTCCATTTACCAAATTAGAAGCTTTCTGTCTCTGAGTGATGCTGAAAAACTAGTTCATGCATTCATTACTTCTAGCTGGACTATTGTAATTCGGTACAATCAGATTGTCCTAAAAGTTCCCTGAAAATCCTTCAGCTGATCCAAAATGCCGCAGCAAGAGTACTGACAAAAAAAACAGGCTCTTTCATTTCTTAAAGACAGAGTACTGTATCACCCCAATAGAGGATTTTGCTCGCAGACTGCTGGCTCACTTGTGGTTCCTAGAGATTTCAGAATGGGAGGCAGAGGTTTCAGCTATCAGGCTCCTTACTATGGAAGCATCTCCCAGTTTGGATTTGGGAGACAGACACTCTCTGCTTTTAAGATGACGCTTAAAACTTTCCTTTTTGATAAAGCTTATAGTTAGGGCTGGACCATGTTTCCCTGAGTATCCCTTAGTTATTCTGTAATAGGCCTAGGCTGCTGGGGGGGATTTCCATGATGCACTGAGCATTTCTTCTTTATTCATCTATTTTCATTCTCTGTGTATTTATACACCACTACTGTATTTAATCAGTAGCAATTATTAAGCCTTGGCTCTTTCTCCCATAGTTTGCATTTTGTCCTGCCTCTTTCCCCTCTTTTCTGTTTCTTGTCAGCTGGTCACGGCAGATGACTACCTGTCTGAGCCTGGTTCTGTCAGAGATTTCTTCAAGGAGGAGCAATTTTACTTCATCCTGGTTGTGGAACACTGGACCAACTTAATATTTGTGTACAAATTTGCTCAACCAGTGTACATGTGTTTTGTGAACTTGGAGAAGACATTTGACCACGGCGCTCTTGCTGTCCTGTGGGTGCTACTTCAGGAGTATGTAATATTGATCCAGACATTACGAGCTATTTGGCTGGCAATAAATCAGACTTTCTTAGTGGGTGTTGGACTCCATCAGGGATGTCCTTTGTCACCAATTATGTTCAGAATTGAATGAATGGTAAGAGGACTATTGTAGAGCACCAGCTCATCTTTAGTAGTACAGCAAGTACCAATAAACCACTCTCCCATCAATCACACAACTCAAAAACCTAAACATCCAAAATCTGCCCCACAAAAAATACTAACGCAAATTTATTTTATTTGAACAGAAAAAAAATTAAATAAACAGAAGGTCTGGAGGCCTAATGAAAAGAATCAAAAACAAAGCAAAGACCAGGGGAGGGTGATTAATGACCTTTGACTTTGCTTTGTGTTTAAATTCTGTCCTTTCTGGTTATCTTTGTGGGTAAACAGAGTAATACCAGCAGCCTCGGGAAACAACATTCAGTGATTATGAATCAGTGACTGCTTACAGGCTGTGGTTCAGCAGGTAGAGTGGATCATGTAGTGAGTGGAAGGTTATAATGAAGGCTATATAAGCAGTGGTGAGCGAAACTACCAAAAAGGTATTTGGTGGATCCTGTAGAGAAGAAACAAGGAAACGTGGTGGTGGAGTGTGGAAGTACAAGAAACTATTCAAAGGAAGAAGTTGGCAAAGAAAAAGTGGCATAGGAGGTTATTTATACAGCATCAAGTTGGAAAGGATGGTAAGCAGGTTAGGGTGATAGAGATGGAAATGTACCAGAGTGAAGAAGTACCTTTACGAGCTGATGAGTGAAGAAAATGAGAAAGGAGGAAGGATGGAAGAAAGTTAGTGACTTGGAAAGTGGAGAGGATTAGCAAAGAGGAAGTGAGGGCTAGCTATGAAGAAGATGAAGAGTCCAAATGATTTACCTGTGGAAGTATGAAGATGTCTATGAGAGAAAGGGCAGTGGAGTGTTTAACACAATCTTGGCGAGTGGAGGAATGGTGTTAGAGAGCTAAAGCTGAGTGGTTTGGACACATACAGAGGGTGACAGTGGATACATTAGACAAAGGATGTTGAATATGGAGCTGCCCGGCCAGGAGAGGAAGACCACAGAGGAGGGTCATGGATGTAGAGGAGGAGGACATACATATGCTAGTGACAGGGTGGGATGGAGGCAGATGATCTGCTGTGGTGGCCCCTAAAAGGAGCAGCTGCAGGAACAAATACCAGTCCATTTAGCTGTTGGTTTAATTGCTGATAGGATTTTCCAAATCAAAATGTCTTAACCTCAAGTCAAGGCAACATTCTTTCTCATTATTAAAATAACTAGTTATGACCCCAGAACATGGCATCATGTTTTAGTTCCTAATTAGTGCTTAGACAAGTTGGAGTCACAGCTTTATTATGAGTATTACTAATGAACCCAAATCATCCTCATTCTTAATCACTGGATGAGAAAAAGTGAGATGTGGGGGACACACAAGGGCTATTGCCTAACTAATTATAAACAGATTTAATGCTTTAGCAGTGTGAACGTTTCAATCACATTTGGAACACAAAATAAATGAGTGCAAACTGCAAAATACACACGAGTATGTGAGCATTAAAAATACTGAGAAACAGAAACTTGTCCTGTAATTAATCCTGTTTTCAGGTTAGTTGAACTTACATAGTTTGAACTTTGTGTGACCTACAAGCAGGAATGGCTCACAGTTGTGAATATTTTTACCTGTATGTTAATTCTTGTGGTTTGATTTCACATCACAAGTAGTATCATTACGCGTACTGTCCCTACTTTCGTAACACGCTTTTTAAACCTTGAATGAACTAAGAAGTGAAACGCTTGCGATTAAGAATCTCTTTTGTGTAAACAGCATCAACCTAGAGTGTGTTTTGATGGTGGGAAAAAAAATCCGAGCTCACAGAGAAAACGAGCACAAAGCCCTGCCAGCTGGACATGAGCGCTTTTTGTGAGGCAACAGTGAGGAGGATTGTTTGACTTAATAGTAATGAAATAAAACAAAATATGGGTAATTCATGAATGGCAGGATATATTCTGTCCCACCCACAAATTTGAAAATAATCCATCCACAACATTTTAAAAAATATATTTATTGTGTAAATCACACCTGTCCTGAGACAAAGTATAAGCCTAGGTGTTGAAAAAGTTGTTCCAAGATATTAAAGTAAAAAATAGCACTTAAAAACCACTAAAAATGCAATTTTTCTCTTGTCCTAACATCTTGATAACCAAATTGCATGTCAAATATAACAGTTAAAATAAGTTATAAATCAATTTTTGTTTTGATTTTGTTGATACATTCCTCCTATAATTACCAGACCAGTTTATTTAACATCAACATATTAATTGTGCACTGCTAGTTATGTCCCACAGCAACATATGTGTAACCCAGTTACCAAAACCTATTTCGTCTTGAAAAGAAAGAGACAAAGATGAAGCGATGTGATCTAGTGATGTGCTAACACTATGGATTGACCAAAGTTCAGTCCTATTTGATATATTTTGTATATATATTATGTATGTTTGACCAACCGGTCGCCACAGATGACTGCCCCTCCCTGAGCCCGGTTCTGCTGGAGGTTTCTTCCTGTTAAAAGGGAGTTTTTCCTTCCCACCATCGCCAAGTGCTGCTCATAGGGGGTCGTTTTGACTGTTGGGTTTTCTCTGCAGTATTATTGGCTTTACCTTACAATACAAAGCTCCTTGAGGCGACTGTTTGTTGTAAATTGATGCTGTATAAATAAAATTGATTTGATTTATTTTTCCAGTTTTTTTTCAAACTAAGTTGAGTGTGTCACTCTAACTGCCGTTGCACAGAATATTGTGATTGGGCAGGTTGGGGCTGCGCAGGGCTCACAGCCAACGCCACTGATTCATGATGTGCAGGTTGCTCAGATGATTCAGAGTACGGTCTGGGCCCTTGCTACTCATTACACAAATGTGGCACCATTTAAGGGGGAAAGGAAACAGACTTTCCAAAGGTATAAGGTTTATTGCCAAGTGGCATCGTTACAACAAAGAAATAATCAACTAAACAGAAATTTCCTTACTTTATGTACTAAGGTTACATCCCTTCAACCTGTTAATCTGTCCAACCCTGTTACACACAGTTTAAGCCTGTTACCGTATCATTTTCAATAAAATAATCATGGGGCTAAGTCCCACATTGGTTTCATGTGAAACCACTAATTGTAATGACCCACACCTTTTTTCACACTTTGGCTCATGTGATTATGCACATGAACAATAGTTGGTCAATGACCAGCTCCTGGGGACACCCCCACTAGGGTTTAAATACCTGGGTCTCTCCATCATTTATTAGAATTGCCTTTTGAATGACAGGTGAAACATCTTCAAGAAACTTAAAGAAGTCCAGTCGCCTTTTTTTCAAGCTTCTTTCAAGTTGTTTAACCTTGAGAAGCTACGCCATGCATGTATGGACTTCTGGAGATTCACAGAGGAGCAGTCCCACTCATAGCCATTCTAAGCACCATTCCACAATCTTATCTCTGATTGTGGGCATCACACCCCATCACAGCGAAGAGGGAGAATCAGGGCTAGGAAACAGGGCAGCTAGGAAACAGATACTGAAAGGGATAATGTGGAGAGAGCAGCTTACTTGTCACACTGTTACTGACTGAACTGGAGAGGGCTGAGGGCAGGACGAGACTGGACGAGGACGAGAGAGGGCAGGCAGGAGGAGCTGTGGAGAGCCAGGGATGCACTCGCTGCAGATAGGCCTTGCTAGATCCAACTTTAGAGCAGTGAAACTTGAAAGAGTCACAGGAGCATGGAGGGAACAATGCAGGAATGAAGGATCGCTCAGCAAATGAACACTTGTTTACAGAGGTTAGTTTTTAGGAGCTAGAGACGCTACAACATTTGCAGAGAGAACAATCTGGTCCCTAGTTCTACCTCTGCCGCTCCTTAAATATGTCACCATAATGAAGCCATTCAAAACAGCTGGGAGAGGAAACCCCACCCATGGTGGCTCTGCCTAACCATCAACCTGCTCATGGAGAGCAAGCACACACACCGAGACAAAGACACACCCAGCCTGCCCAGATCCCAACAGTTATCCCAGCTGAGCTTTCTTTAAATCAGCAAAGATGCACTTGAAAGTAGGTCAGACACCGAACTAGGGAGAAAGAGAATGACAAGCTGAAAAACATCGTCATCCCTTATTCAGTTTCAAGTTTTATTGTCATGTGCACAGGAAAGAAACATGTTTCCTTGTACAATGAAATTCTGTCTTTGCTGTCCACAACAGATGCCAGGCAGAAAAGAAGAAGGTCTTGTATAAAAAGATAAGTAGAATAAATGATCATTTAGAAAAGCACACAAAAATAATAAAACAGCGTGTGAGATACAATATGTATATACATATATAACTATACAAATAATAATTTTGGCTGCAATAGGCTACAGTACGTATTTGTGTAAGGCTAATTAGTGATTCTAAATTGCCTATAGGTGTAAGCATTTGTGGTTTTCTGTCCCTTTGCTTAGTTGGGCGATCTGCCCCAGGTGTACCCTGCCTTTCATATCAACTTCATGTCAGCTGAGATGGACTCCAACCTTGGTCCCTGTTTGGAACGTGGAGCTCAGTGCCTTGCTCAAAGACAAGTGGCGGGGACCCTGTAATTAGTGGGCAGCTGGGTTTACCACCAAAACCCCCAAAAGGTGTGTTTTTTATGTAGTTAATATCACATTTAAATGTGCCTTATAGTCAGTAAACATAAGATAATAGCGGCATCACAGACCTTGATCACCATCGCGGCTGCATGTGCCCTTGGCCTTATTCATTCATATAAATGCAAATGGCAGACTATTAAAGACAGTTTGAGGCCAGTATGCTGCTCTCTGCCAGCACCACACAATAAAATTAAAAAGACATACATTTTAATAGGCACTGGCCTCATCTGTGGCAGTTACAACTATCTGATTAATGACTCAGCGATCTCATTTCAATAACCCATGAATAATTCTGCTCTGGTGCTAAAGTCATGATTAAGTGTATTCACTGACAAGAAAAAAAGGGGAAAGCATAAATGTATGAGAGTAGTACTATAGACGTAGATACACATGTTACCTAAGGACATAATTGTCAGTCTTAGCGTGATATAGCAGAATGGAGGTACAAAACTACTTTAATTTTTTATAAACAGGTTTCTGTGCAATGGTATCATGTGATAAGTGTAAGACAAAAACCTTTTTCCATCCTATTTTGATTTTATCTGGACCAGGCATTGTCAATTCTTCAGCCTTCCAAATTAAATTAAATTAAATTAAATTAAATTAAATTAAATTAAATTAAATTAAATTAAATTAAATTAAATTAAATTAAATTAAATTAGCAAGCACTTGGCAACAGTGGGAAGGAAAAACTCCCTTTTAACAGAAAAAAACCTCCTGCAGGCTCAGAGAGTAGTCATCTGCTGTGATCGGTTGGGACTGAGGGGAGAGAGCCAGAGATTATTTTAAGCAGCCTAGGCCTGTAGCAGGATAACTAAGGGAGGGTTCAGGGTCACCTGATCCAGCACTAACTATAAGCAAACTGGGAGCTGGTTCCACAGAAGACGGGCCTGAAAGCTGAAGGCTCTGCCTCCCATTCTACTCTGATACGGTACTATGAGGTCCGTAAGATAAGATGGGGCCTTGTATGTATCTGGTTAGACACTTATAATTAAGAAGAAATGATAAAAACTCATAATGTCTGGAATGATACTGTTAAAAGTAAAATACTCTTTATTGCCATGATGTGAT
>VUQJ01030261.1:0-14540 GCA_015108635.1 Andinoacara biseriatus
ATGAGCATCTTCTAATTTAGTAAGATGCCATTCCCTCTCCAGCTTACAGATTATCTGCTTTAAGCTGTTTGTGAATTATGGAGTCAGGAACTTCTGATTTGAGGCTTTCCTTTTCACAGGAGCCACAGTATCCAAAGTCATACACAGTGAGGAAGTAAAACTATTGAGGAGATAATCTACCTCACTGGGAGCAGAGTTTAGGTAGCTGCTCTGCACTATGTTGGCACTGAAGAGCATAATGAAGGAATTATATCCTTAAACTTAGTTACAGCACTTTAAGAAAGACTTCTACTGTAATAAAACTTATTCCCCACTGCTGTGTAATCCATTAAAGTAAATGTTACTAAGAAATGATCAGACAGGAGGGGGCTTTCAGGGAATACTATTAAATCTTCAGCTTCTATGCCATATGCCAAGACAAGATCCAGAGTATGATTAAAATGGTGGGTGGGCTCCATTACATTTTGAGAGAAGCCAATTGAATCTAATAATAGATTAAATGCAGTTTTGAGTCATTTTTAGCATCTACATGTATGTTAAAATCACCTACTATAATTATTTTATCTGAACTGAGCTCTGTGTGTGTACATACACACATGAACACTTTAGTTGTATTTTATTTATTATTTTCTTGTAGTCTTATTTGTACTCTGCACTACACTGTATCACTACTGCTGTTCCTCCAGATCTACTCCAAGCTTATAGCAATGTAATTACGTTGTAATGCACACTGTATGGTGTAATTTGAAAGACAATAAAGTCTGTCTATGTCTAATGATGAAGTGGAAGATTGCTGCTATTCCTCCTCCTCGGCCCGTGCTTCGGGGAGACTGCCAATTAGTGTGGCTCGGGGGCAAATGGTCAGTGATGGCCAACTCACCAAATCACAAAGAATACAATAGTGAGTCAGAGACTTTGCATTTGTAATAAAACATAGAGGTGTGTGGTGCACCGAATAAAGATTCTGAAAAAAGAGGTGGTGTGCATATACACTGCATCACAATAATCAATCACAGCCAGAAAAGTAGCTTCCACAAATAGTTTTATTTCTTAGAGTAAAAAGTAGAGTTATTCCTAAAGTAAAAATCAATCTTCACGTTGAGCTTCCTAACAAGATGTAACTTAAAGAAATATTAAATTAAAGTGAAACTTATTATCTATCCATGTGCCCAAATACATGTAAGCATGGATATAAAATCAGATGTATCAATGCTAAAATCATTAAACCCCTGTGGATGAGCTCTTGAGAAGACCTTAAAATTTTTTATGAACATTCAAAAACCAGTTTTATATGCAGCAGAGCAGTGTGTCATGAGTGAAATGCAATTTGAAGTTTTGGTACTGCCTGCCTTACGGAGGGAGTCTGTGTATGTATATGACAGTATCATCAGCAAAAAGTTGTTTTTATTAAAACTGAACCAAAATGGAACCCTAAAGAAAATCCGATTTATGGCCTTTTGCATTTACAAGATAATTTCAGAACCAATTAACAGCCTTAGGATCAAAATAATCATTAATAAAGTTTTTTCAGCAGCAAGTCATGATCCACTGAGTGCCTCAGAAAGATCCACAAATCAGGCAGTGCAGTGCTGTTTCCTGTCCAGGACAGCTATGCAATCACCTATTTTGCTGTACCAGCAGTTTTGGTACTGTGTCCAGTTCTTAAGCCCAACTGCAACATCACTTAAAATATTATCAGATAAAAACAGTTTTAACTGTGAATTTACCTGAGATTCAAGGACCTTTCCCAGGACTGGAAGCTTGGAGATTGGACAGTAATTGTTCAACACTGGTGGATCTCCACCTTTAGATAAGAGGCAAACGCAGCTTTCCAAGTCTTAGGTTTAGAGCTGGACTGAAGACTTGGATTGAAAATGTAAGCGACTGGTTCAGCAATAATATCTGCTGAGATCTTTAAAAGATAAGGATCCAGATTGTCTGGACCTCCAGGCCTTTTATCATCAATGTCCTTTGGGGCTTAAAAAACTGGAGCAACTGAAATAGTTTTAAATTTTAACAAGTTTATTTTCTCATGGTGGTGCTAAAATATATGACAGATGTATTTAATGTCACGCTATCTAATTCAGATCCGGCACAAATGAAGTGCTTATTAAAGTGACTGACCATATTAGCTTTGTCCTTTATTTCATCCGAGCCAATCACAACATGTTCTGGAAGATTTAAAGCAACATGTGTAGATTTAATTAGTTTTTTTTAACATGGGAGTCTATGGGGACGGACTCACTGCAGGAGCCTCTGCTGGACTGCAGAGGAACTGCAGGTGCTCCCACAGAAGTCATGGCTTCATTTTTTAGCCCCAGCGGAAAAAACGTTTTATGAAATTCTACCAATTTGTCTATAAAAGAGAGGAAAAAAGCCTCAATAATATATTACCTTTACACTGATGAAACCATAAAAATAATATCAGCAAATTTCAGAAGCTGTAGCAAGCAATCATCAAGAAAATAACCACACAGAATTAACCTCAGCTAAGATGTTAGCGAGCTCCGCAAATCAAATCGAAACCCAAGGAGAACGTTACTGTTCTTACAACAAAACTGCTCTTTAAAACGTTCCAGCAGTTTGATCCCGAGAGGACCTGGACTCCAACACAGACAGACGTTCCTCTGGGTGAACTGGCTGCTGTTTCATCACACACACACACACACACACAGGTCGCAGTGGGTAGCACTAAGTCCTTGGCATGTTCTGCTGTCTGTGGGGTCTTTCAAAGTTCAAGGCTACAGACGGACACGTCTTTATTCTGACTACATGAAGGAAGGAAGGGAGGGAAGCAGGAATCTAGGAAGGAAAGAAGGTAGGAGGAAGAGGGTGTTGGCCAGTGAACACCATCTGCCCGCGCTGTGATGGACCACTGAGCTGTCCACAGATATTAGACACCTGCTGTCAAACACGAACAGGAGGAGGACAGAAAGAGGTTTGTTTTACACAACATATAGACTAAATGTACCACACACACACACACACACACACACACACACACACACACACACACACACACACACACACACACACACACACACAGAGGCTGGTAAATAAATGTGTGTTCATACCAGCTGCAGCTGATTAAACTGTCCGTGTCGGGCTCATCGAGGCCATTTTGGCCCAAAGAAAAGCGAAGGCTGTAATTGCTGTTTGAGCCGCCCGACTCTCCATCACTTTTTACGAGTTTCCACTCAAACAAAAACATTTGAATCATCGGTGACGTCCACATCGATCCTGACAGGAAGCCAGCAGTCACACTCTGCCGCCTTCTTTATTTCCCTTCCACTCATTGGCTGCTTTATTGGCGCGAGATGAGGGCTTCATAAATTAGCAGAACGAGGAGGAGATTCAATCAATTGTTAGAAACTATCAGACACTGACGCCTGTGTTAACGCTGACCTCCATGTTCTCCAGCACTCCGTTGCATAATGAAGCTTCCTATCAAAACCATAATAAAATAAAAGTACTGTATTTGATTTTTAGGTGTGCAGCAGTTTGTTGTCAACATGTAATTTCCCATTTCAAATCTAAAAAGCTTGGAAGTGTCTCCAGCTGAAGCCACACAGGTTAGATTTTATAGTCTTAATTACATCATTGTGCTGTTTCAGAATGGGGATGATGATGATGATGCTGCTGCAGAGTTTCCACGAGTGTATTACGAGCCCCCCGGCCTAACATGCCCCCCTAGAGGTTCCTAAGCACCATGTTTTTTTCCCTTTAAATACAAAACCTACAATGGTTAAATGATCCAATAGATCCTCTTTAGCCTGCAGACACTAAAACTGCTCCTTAAAGCTAATTTAAAAAAGGAAAAGAGACCCAAGCAAACGGCTTCAATGGCACTAATTACAGATTATGGCAGGTGAGCTCGGTCCCTCTCACCTGTGAATGATTCATCATGATTTCATTGAGAGAGCCGAGCAGCTGAAGCCTGCACAGGTACAGCTGTGACGGGCTTTTCCACTAATTTAAGAAACAAAACAAAAAATTACACTAGAGCCGGAGCGAGGAGAACAATCATCTCTCACCTGATCCCAGCTGTCCAATCACAGCCGGAGGTGGATCACATGGTCATAAGGTGAAGTTACAGGAATGGTCCAAAAACACATTAGCAATCGTTTTAGTTATTGGCTCATTGTGAAAGAACTGAATCCTAATGAATGTGCATCCGTGATGAGTCACTCCTTTTACCTGGGGGTCACTGATTAACAGGCTGATCAATCAGGAGAATAAAGGCTTATTTTAAGGGTTCTAATGATGGCAAATGCAGTGAAAGATAATATTCCGCATGTCTGCAGAGATTAAATAAGATTCAACAGAGCTGACATTCACAAATCTGTTAATGAAACGAATGAATGAAAATTGGAAAATTCACTGAATTCAGATCAAAAATATTTTACTGATGCAGATATTCCCTAAATATGAAATGCTCAAAGCCTGCAGGCCAAACCCCACTCTTTACAAACTGCCCAGGCTCCTGCTTCGCCGTTCTCACCTGCAGCAGCAGAGACTCGAGCGCCATGACTCTGTTTGCAATGAGATAAATCCAGCAGCCACAGAGCCACAGACAGGAAACGCTACCGACCGCCAACCTCAGCAAATCAGTTCTTCGTGTCAAATGTCAGCGTTGGAGCTGTAAAGGGCGTTTCAGAGAAAAATTCACAGGCTCACAATTTCACCTGAAATTCAGTCTTTGTGCTAAACTATTCAATAGAGATGCTGTGATGGAGACAAAACAGTTATTAATCTTCTGATCTGACTGAGAATGAAAAAAAAACAACCCAAAACAAACATGCATATTTTCACAAATGTCAGAACATTGTTTTCCATTCTTTCCTTATCTGCAGTTATGCTCCAGCAGGCACTCAGACACTCAGGCAGCAGCTGCTTTATCAGCTCATCAGCACCATGTGTGCAGAAAAATAACCGCACGAGTTTGCAGCGACCGCAGTTTGCGAGTCCACACTGCGCTAATGTAACAATTAACAACCGCTACACTCCAAAACACGACCACCAGAAGCAGATTTCTGTCACGATAACCGCTCCACAGACTCCGACACAAACACGCAGCCCACATCCTCACGGTCAGGCTGTGACACAGCAGCGCCGACAATGATCACACACGCAGAAACAGATAAAATACAGCTGCTATATCACAGGAACACAAACAGCTGCCACGTTCCTGTTTATGCTTATTGTTGCCCTCTTTCAGACAGCGCTGCGCTACATGCCAGACAGCAACCGCTAATCTATTTCTATGCAAACACGCAAAATGATGCAAAATGATGCAAAATGATGCAAAATGAAAAAATATTTAAATGCAACCAACATGACATCAGCCACCCATTCTTAAGCTTCAGTGTTTGGCCACTGACATGTTAGTTTATTGTAGCCAGAAGTAACTATATTTGGATATTTGGAGTGCGGTGTGGACCTGGGACGACAGTAACAGAACATGAACATGGATAAATATCATAGACTGCATAGCAGCTACCTGCCATGTTGGTTTTTTAGAGCCAGAAGTGACCATATTTGGACAAGAGGGTGGAGTGCTAAATTTTAAGCTAATGCTAGGTTGCCTGGTTAGCAGTCTGCATCCATCGATTGCATGGGAGCATCACACAGACACAGATATGGTAAATGGACTGATACTTAGATAGCACATCCTATTACAGTACCAGTGAGCTCTTTAGAACAACCCATTCTGTCACAGAGGTTTGTAAAGATGGACTTCATGGCCAGGTGCTTGATTTTACACGCATGAGGCAACGAGACTGAACACACCTGAACTCAAAGATTAAGAGGTGTGTATTTTTCTCCTGATAACAATGAAGCCATGGCAGCCATATTATTGCTCAGATAATTGCATTCAAAAGGCTCCAACAGCACAAACACGGTCCAGAGGTCCAGTTCAGGGACTCCAGTTAGCTGAGGGGAAGCCTAGCAGACAGCTAGCAGCTACATCCGCCTGTGTCACCATCCACCTGTCAGTCAGGTCACACCCCTACTTAAGACTTTAAGGCCTTAGTTGCACATGCAACTAAGTCTGATTGACAACCCCCTGGCAACTTCCAGCCACTAAAAGGTGTGTCTCCTCTGACTGGTTGGTGGGAGTTGGATGGATGTTGCTGGCAGTTGCAAAGAGGGTGAAGCACCAAAAACCTCCATATGGTTGTTCTGGCTGCTTGCAGATCACCACAGTCGCCAGTACTTTGCACGGAAAACAACTACTTCCTAAGCAGAAAGGAAACTTGGAAAAGACTTCAAAGTCAAAGTTATGCCAACATTTTTGAAAAGGCACAACTTTTATTTTAACGTTCTCCGTTAGTGTCACTGCTGGATTTTCTAACCAGATCTGTTTGTTTGGTCCAACCTGAGTTTGACAATTAATCCAGGCTAAAAACTGGGAACGCAAAGATTGCATGAGCGAGTTAATTTTCATATCAATGGTCTCATACATGAAGCATCACTTAATGCACGTCTTCTCATTGGGTTACATTTAGAGTGATTAATTTCAGCTTTATAAAGGCAGACGTGTCAGTGCAGAGCCTGCAGATGAAATATAACACAGTCACTCTGGTGCTCTGTTTGACTCGCTGTTAAAAAAAAAAAGAATGATTTATTATTGACTGTGTTCTCTCTGTGGAGACTGTCACATATAGGCCGATACACTGCCAGCCAATCAGAAATCAGATTGACACCGAAGACAGCCAGCCAGCAACCTGCCATCCATCACTGTGAGGGGGCAGAGTCTGAGCAGCAAATCATCACACACACACACACACACACACACACACAGATCCTGTCTGAAGAAGAGGAGGTTGAAGAATGAACTCACAGAACAACAGACCGAGACAAACTTCCAGCGTGACCTTCAAGGCGATCTTGAAGAGTCTGATTCTCTCCATCCTCCTTACTGTCAGCTGTTCCTGTGAGAAGACCCAGCTGAGCGTCCCCCACGTCACAATGATTTCAAGACCGAATCCAGGTGTACTGTTGCATCAGCAGGCACAGAAAACTGATGACAGTGTTTGTTGGGGGGGGGCCTGAACCTGTTGGAAGGAGTTAGCTAATGCTAACATGGCCCCAAACAAGCTAAAGAGGCTCTTGCAAACCAAACTAACCTGAGAGAACCTTTTCCTTCTGGAAAAGGATGTGAACCAGAGGAAGCAGGAAGAGCTGCTGCTTTGTGTGAAAATGCATCCTAATGGATGCGAGTTGACAGTCAAACGAGGAACCGATGGCACGCCAGAGGACGCACGGGCGAATACAGCTGCACTTTGAAATGTTGGTGAGCCATTTGGTGAGCCTTGGGCACAAAGTGTTTAAAACTGCTGCTGTCGAGGACAGAGAAATACACTTTTTGCATTTACTGAAAATCATCAATCTACACAAATAACTTTGCAAGCGTCTAATGTAAGTTCAGCCTAACGAACAAAAGGCAGAGCAGCCCTGAGATTTGAGCACATCTGAGCCTTTTTCAAAGAAGGATAAAATCTTCTGCTGAATTTATAATTACACCTGCATTTACTGTCAGCTGACATGATGACTGAAAAGATGTCACTGACTCTGTGTCCATGCACATGAAAACAAAGTAGTTTTTCTTGTTCGTGCTGCCGTCATTAAAGGCGGGAGAGGAAACTCGGAGACGCGGAGTAAAAACAGGAATCAAGAGTTTCTGCTTCCACTTGGATCATATCTGCTCTCTGATGTGCATCTTTCAAAATGTCTGTAACTTCTTAGAATGTGTTTTACTTCCTATGCAGAGATGGAAGTGTGTGTCTGCAGCTGTGGAGCTCGCTGACTGTGAAAGGTTTCCAGCGCACCTTTAATCATTAAAGACATTAAAGACTGTAGCGCACCTGAGATGCAGCCACCTGTTTATAATGTTATCAGCTCATTACAAGGCTGTTATCAGCTGTTATCACTCTCACAGCCATGATTAGTAGGCAGCTTCCTCTTCCAACTAGTAGGCTCAGCAGGCTCTTGTCACCTCATTTAATGGTGATGGAGTCCCATTGCTGGAGAGACATACCGGAGCCATGATGGACCTGCCATCAGGAGCACCAGACAGGATCGTTTTAGCCTGCTGTGAACTGTAACAGCAATATTCTGAAAGCAGGATTGAACTGACGGATTTATCTGAATCTATGCATCACACACGACTGTCACTCTCACCTACAGACTGAACGGTCCCAGCGTCCATATCAGACGGCTGGCACCCCAACGCGGCACACATAGGCGTGGGTGCAGGACGTCTCCTCTCCTCAGTACGACACACGATGTCTAAAAACAAAGTGTCAGCTATGGAGCAGGACAGCCAAAACTCATCTCAATTCATTATATGCTTTTATGTAGCTGTTTATTGCTGCTAGTCTCTCTTGTAAAAGTGATTTTAAATCTCACTGTCATCTTCCTGGTAAAATAAAGCTTAAATAAAATAAACAACATATTCATTTGAAAGTTTTAGCTCACTTTGAATTATTGTCTTATATGTTCCTGTGTGTGTCGGTGTGTCCTGTGATTGTCCAGGTGAGCCTCCAAAGCTCAGATTTAGGTCTTTCTGCTAGTACCAGATCTTTGTAATCTGGATACATTTTAACCCACGTGAAGATAGTGGACACAATTCCGGCTCGGCAGGGATCGATCGCTATAAGCAATAACTATAACACACATGATCTCTTAAATAAAGTTGTGGATAAAATACACAGAGTACTGATAGAAGTGTTTATAACTAAAGCAGACATCCAATAATATGATGAAAGAGAATTATTTTAACCACATAAAGGAAATCTGGGTTTAACCTAAGCGGGAATGACGTCAACAACAACAACAAACACGGGAAAAAAGTTTCCTCGCTTACTTTCTGTGATGGTTTCTGTGAGCTACGAGCTTCCTACGTGTACGGCTGCAACGCTGCACGGAAAACAGGAAGCAGACGCATGAAATCAGCGCGATGTGTTAATGCACAAAACGAGCTGGACGGCTGCTTAAAAGAAGGGATTTGTTTCACTGGAGATTGAAGAGTCGGAACGAGGGGACAGAGGCACTTATCTCCTCTGGAGGTTTGGACAGTGTGAGCTGGAAACAACTGGAGACCGTTTGGACTGGAACAAGAGGGCGAGAGACACAGACAGACAGAGAGAGCGAGACAGGCCGTCGTGCACTCTGTCATTTACAGATGTGGAATGTGGCAGTTGTTTGGCCTTCAGCACTAATTATAGACCCTCTCTCTCTCTGTGTGTGTGTCAAGGCCAGTCAACCAGAAGCTGACTGCACCCACAATCCTTTGCAGCAAAAACAGAGCGCTCTGTCTGCTGCCCTTGAAGCTGACGGGACTGATACTGATCCATTCTCACAAATGCACCAATGCTTTCATTTAATTAAGTCACTCGGTGTGTTTATTTGAGGAGGAAATAGGAAGAAAACAAGCAGCCAGGAAGATCTGAGCACAAGCTAAAGCCCGACAAAAGCAGGATGAGGACAAGAACCAGTGAAGGAGCATATAAAGTTCAAGGCTTCATGAAGACCTTCGTTCCCTAAAATCCTGGAAGGATTATAACTTTGGTCTGACCGTCTGAAGCCATGGGCTCAGTGGACGGCTCCCACTGGTTTTCAGGAGAGTTCTTGCCACAGGTGAGGGTCTTCTCAGGTTTGCTCCTGATTGCTGGGAAGATGGAGCACGAGATGAACTGACACAGAATATCTGCAGTGTAATGCAGGCGCTGTACCAGAGTAAGAGCGAGGAGCAGGAAGGGGAAAATGGTCATGAACTCTGGACAGTAACCGAGGCTGCAGATACAAGCGATCACTTTTCTCTGTGGGACTCTCTGGGCTCAGCCTTCGAGATGAGGGGCTCAAACATCACGCCACCTTAGTTTCTCCCCTTGAAAGTCTTCCAAGCACACCCAACATGATGGAGACCTGAGCTAGACCCAGAGCTCACTGGGAGCATCGGGAGGATTATGACCTGCTTAGTCTGCTGCCACCAGCTCCTGACTTGAGGTTAACAGAGGAGGATGGATCTGATTGTCTCAGTCCATCCTTCCTTCAAGTTATGATGAGATTACACTCACACCAATTGCTGAGATCTAAGAAAGATGCAACCTTAATGAGCTTTTAAGGTCTAACAGTCTGTTTCCACATGTACTGGACGTTTGCTGGGCAAGTCACCAGGATGTAGCAATAGATGACTGACTCCTGGCACTCCTTCATCCATGCAAAAGCTGCTCCTGATTGGAAGAACACTTTCTGCGGGATATCGGCTCCTGAATTTACATTTGAGGCAAAAAATTTAAATCCAGGAGAAATAAGATACAAAGTTACTAAATCTGTCTTCATTTTAAACTGACAAGAGTGAGTTTCAAAAGCACAACAACACCTGATTTGCATGAAGTAGCCCGAACTTCAATTTTCTGCAAACGCGGCAAGACAATACCGAAGAGCCAACCGATCAGGGTTTGTTCTGAAGACGAGACCCGGTGATGCAGAATTCAAGCCTTTCTGAACTGCTGCAGCTTGTGGCAGGACGAATGGTTTAAATGATCAGCAAAAACTAAAGAATAATGGCCAAAAAAATGAAAGTGGGATAGCTTCTTCACATCATCAGCATGATCAAAAGTCATCTAACATCAGGTGAGATTCCTTTAAAAACGAATGTGATGTCACAATGAATTTTGATTTCGCTGCACAAATCAGTTTGGAGGCCTCCCGTTAATCTCCCTGAGAAAGCTCTCCAGGGTGGACAGAGAAGAACTGCAGCTGAGAGGGTGGGCGGTGTAACCGTACTGCTGTGACAGCTGACATATGACACCCATAGGGTGCTACATGATGACATACTATCCTCTGTCCCGCAGCTGTCACAGCCAGTCGCTCCCTCATCTGGCGCCCTCACCTCGTCCATCTCTCCTCAGCGTTTACCCTCAACCCCCCATCATCCATCTGCTGCAGCAGCGTGCTGCCCCGCTTCTAACTAAACCTGCGCTAATGTTCATCAGTCACACCCAGCAAACACGGTTCCAACTGATGGCATAAATGCTTTTTTACACGGAAAATAAAGATCGAGTCGGAATGTAAGAAACTCAGGAGGAAATTTCAGTGCGATTATTGCAATAAATGTGCCTTTTTTAATAGAACACTTGATAAACAACTAATCAACTAATAAATGCTGGAAGTCAAATTAAGATTCAATAAATTGTCACTTTCTGTCCCGTGCTGTTAGAAGCCTGCAGTGCTCACCAATTATTTGTAAGAATGTTGTGTTTCTTTCATTTCGTACGAATCGATAAAAGGATAATTCCTCACGGTATAAAAACTGCCGTGTTTTTCCTGATGTTGAGTCCTGGTTGAAAAACAGCTCCAAAATGAAAGTTGTCAGACGTGTGACCTCCCCGGCTGCTGGATTCCCCTTATTGAACTTCACCTGAACGCTTTGTTATCTTTTTATTGATTACAATGCAATGAAACAAAAGACTCAGTTATGAGGGTAAAAAAAGGAAACGCTAAACCACTGAAAAGGAATCTTGATGGCACGACTTCTTGATCTGAAGAGTAAGAGCAAGAAGTAAACTCACCATGCAGCACACAGAAAGAGTAAATGGCATAAATGTGCATTTCATAACCAAATTACCTGCAAGCAAGTGTTTCATTTGCTTTCTTTATTGTAATAATCTGGGGATGTAACAGTTCTTCAGCACAAGTTTCCTCTTACTAGAAAGCCCAAGAAGGATCAACAAGTGCCGTTCAAAAAGGGTGTCTAGCAGATGGTCAGCTGACAATTATTCCACAACAAAAGCTCGCTGGATATACTTATTTGTGCTCATTTTATTGTACAAAGTGCTTAAAGTGAAACTTTTGGATGGAAGCCAATGGAGGGACAACAGCTTTAGATGAAAGCTCCACCAAATTTATGTGTATGTGCACAAATTTGCGTCTGCAAACGTCAAAGCAGAGGTCTGCCTGAAGCCTAATGATCACTCTGATTGCATGCAAAAAAGATAATAAGCTGAAATGACAGTGTGCACGACAAGACAAACTGCCCACCTGCAACGTGTCATCAGGCAGGTGACACACGGTGTTTGTGGCTGTTATATTAAGATAATATTACGCAGTTATGTTTTTATATTGCTGGAAAAACCCAAACAGCATGTTTGTCCACCTCTCAAACTTTATTATTCCATGGCCCCTCCCTTGGTTCTCTGGCCCCACTCAGTTGACTCCTGTCAGGAAACGCAGTTCAACTCAGTTTAAAATTCACAAACCATGCAGGTCATTAACAGAAGAGGGACCTGAAAGCTGAAGGCTCTGCCTCCCATTCAACTTCTACCAATGCACCATAGAAAGTGTCCTGAGCTATGGATGCTCGGTGTGGTTCTCCGGCTGCACCTCGGAGGAGAGAAAAGACCTGCAGCGCATCATTAAGGCTGCATCAAAGTGCTCTATTGGGGTGATACGGTACTATGAGGTCTTTAAGATAAGATGGGCCCTTTGTTAGTAATTATCTGGTTAGTCACCATGTTTCTAAGATTTGTGGGGCCGAGCACAAGAACTTCAGTTTTATCTGAATTTAGAAGCAGGAAATTAGAGGTTATCTAGGCCTTTATGTCTTTAAGGCATTCCTGCAGTTTAACAATTTGATGTGTGTCATCTGGCTTCATGGATAGATAGATCTGAGTATCATCTGCATAACAATGAATCATACTGCCTAAGGGAAGCATGTACAATGTAAATAAAATTGGTCCTAGCACAGAACCCTGTGGAACTCCATAATTAACCTTAGTGTGTTAAGAAGACTCCCCATTTACATGAACAAATTGGAGTCTTTTAAATAAATAGGATTCAAACCACTGCAGTGGACGGTCTGTTAGTCCAATGAAGCCAAAGCAGCCGTATTATTTACGGCTATAATTGCATTAAAAATGCTCCAAAAGGCTCCAACAGCAGAAACACGGTCCAGAAGTCCAGTTCAGGGACTCCAGTTAGCTGAGGTGAAGCCTAGCAGACAGCTAGCAGCTACAGCCGCCTGTGTCACCATCCACCTGTCAGTCAAAGACTGACAGGTGGATGAATAATCCAAATTTTAAGACAATTTAAACAGGTGAGTTATAGAAACATCCTCCCTGTACAGCTGGTATGAAGGAGGAAATCATCCACAGAGACCAAAACAGTTTCTGTATCAGCTGTAAACATGTTTATTTCTGCTGGACAGTTTTAACATGGGAGTCTATGGGGACTGACTCACTGCTGCCTCTGTTGGTCTGCAGAGGAACTGCAGCTTTTGGAGCTTCCTCAGTTTCAGCCCTGCAGGTTCAAACTTTGTTTGGACAGATCTTTCCTTCAGCGTTCTCCTGTGTGTCAAAATATTTTTTCAAGAGGATTCACAGAACAACAGGAAACAGGAAACAGTTTAAATTCACTTTAACAATAACAAAGAGCCCCAGCTGCCCTAATTATTCAACTCGTGTATTGTTTGGTTTCTAATGCACAGCAGGGATATTGGATAATTAGCAAGAGCAGAAAATACAACAGAAAGTTTGTAGTGAAACTACAGAACTACCCTGATCTATACAGTTACTGTAGCATCACCAATTACAGCATGTTAGAGAGACAGTGGGAATACACTCGCTCTCGCTTCAGCGTAAAGGCTTTTTCAGAGTCTGAGCCAGAGGAGCTGCTGTCAAAGCAAATTAGAGCAGGAAAAACACCGGAGAGAAGTCCTCCTCCTCATCATCTTCCTCCAGCTTCTCCTTGTTCACTCCCTCCAGCTCCCCAGTGTATCCCCTCTCTACTCATTCACCCAGAGACTGAGCAGCAAACACACACACACACACACAAACCTGCATGATCGACACAGACCCAAATTGGGATATGAATATGCATAAGCATATGCAACTCTGCATGTACACACACACACACACACACACACAGAGAAAACATCAAACCATACATGCCTTCATTCATCTGAGACGGTTCTGTGTGTCGTAGATCTGTCAAACTAACGAGATACCTTCACCTTTGCTGTGCGTTTGCACCATTAGAGCCATAAATTACAGACACCACACCTGCTCCATCAGCAGAGGAGGGCTGCTGTTTGTGAATTACTCATGTTGTGGGGACATAAATCTATAAATTTGACCTACCTTCCTGTTAAAGAGCCGATGACAAGCCCCAATAACGCAGCTCATTCAATGATTAAGACCTGATTAAAGCTTTAAATTTTTCAACACAAGCAGCCCGAGGAGCCTCTCCGTGACCTCAGTAAACACTTTGCTGATGCATTTATGGGCTCAGTAACTAGTTTCATGTCTCACTGAATAAATTATGACTTTTTCTTTGTAAATTATGGTTGCTGTTGGGGTCAAAAAGCAGGATTAACTGCAATATTGTAATGCATTCACGACTTGCCAGTCACACATCATTAGCCAGTGAGCGCAGAGTCGCTTCAGTCAGATCCACCAGACGCAATCGAGACGCTGAAAACTCATAATGAGACGTTAGCACAGCCGCATCCATGTTTTACACTGTCTGTGTGATAC
>VUQJ01030266.1:8653-22586 GCA_015108635.1 Andinoacara biseriatus
CCCCCCCCCCTGAAAACAAACACAATACATAATATTTGCTTTTAGCCATCGATGTTTTCTCACTTTGACAAGCACCATCAGTGCAATTTAACATGCCACTGAACATTTGACCCTATTGCTGTACCCACATCAGGTGACTGTGACCTGGTAATTGACAAAATGTTCTGATTGCTGATCCCAACTCTGCTTTATGACAGAGGATAATTTGCTCGATA
Organism: Andinoacara biseriatus; assembly: GCA_015108635.1. Classification (NCBI taxonomy): domain Eukaryota; kingdom Metazoa; phylum Chordata; class Actinopteri; order Cichliformes; family Cichlidae; genus Andinoacara; species Andinoacara biseriatus. Next base: position 8,869 of record VUQJ01030266.1, read on the forward strand.
TTATGACTTATATTAAAATTAATTAACCAACTGGCCTGCACCACACTCATCGGCCAAGACTGCGATTCTGCATCTAATAAATGAGTGCCAGGTTTTAATTTATTTTTCTTTCTTTTTCATGTCCATCCTGTCTCTCCTGTTATTACATTGGGAGTAATTAATATGCTCCCCGTGGACTGTGAGCTCCTCTCAGCAATGGTCTGAAAGATAATCAAATTGTTATATTAAGAAGGAATTCAACAAAGAGTTAAGAAACGCGATTATCAGCTGTAAAGTGATTGGTCATCTTATAGATAATCTATCGACAAATATGTAAAGAAAAATTTAGCTGTTATCTTACAGTTGTCCTATTTTTGAAATTTGAGATTTTCTCAGATTAGATTAGAGCTCGGTTCCCCACAAAGTAAAGTTATTATTATGAGTAAAAATATATGAAGTCATGAAGTAAAAAAAATAAAATAAATAAATAACCTATATGAGAAAACCTCTGAGTTAATGTAGCATGTGTAAGGAAGTGCTGCACATCAAACATGTCAGGATAAACAGATGGCACAGAGCTGCAATGTTGAGATTTCACACTGTGTATAATTTACAGCTCCAGTGATAGCTAGCATCACACAGCTTAAGTCCTGTATTACTGTGAACGCAGGCACAGACCCATCTGAAACAGTAAAAAGTATTACATATTTTCATCCATAACATTTAGCCTTTTTTTTTTTTGTACTGGAGATTTTGTATGTTCCTGTCATTCTTCAAAATTTGTCATTAAAAGAGTACCTAAATTTCATTATATAGCCTTGTTGTCATATTTGCTGACAGCACTGTCAAACATTGCAACTTCAAACAGATTTTCTTTTTCCTAATGAGCAAAGGATGCATACTGTTTTCAAATCCACCAAACGACGCCCGTTCTGAAATGCATTTCCCTTTCCCTGTCTTCCAGCCCATTCCCTTCATCCCTCCACCCCGTTGCAATTGAACTCTGAAGTGCCGGCACTCAAATCAAGCGCTAATCCATTTTTAAGCTGACAGGGCATCCTGATTACGGCGGCAGCTTTCTTCTTCAAACGTCCCATCGTCGTCATCTATCCAGGAACACATGTCGAAACATGAAAGGGTTCCCGGGTTCAATTAGCTGATCAATTGTTTGTTGGATGTGCCAACAAACTGGGGGCAAATTGTCATACAGACACCTGAGCCCAGGACTTTAAGCCAGAGAGTTTGCATGAAGGCACAAATTCGGAAAGTCTCAAACAGCTAAACAGGGCACCTGAGAAAAAGCAGCCAGCTCATGCGCAGCTGTTTTATCACCGCCACTGTCACTTTGTTCAATAACTAATATCCATATATTAAAATTTGAGGAATGAGACTAAAAGTCTTGTCTGCATATGAAAATATGAGGAAGAAGGGCTAGCATAAATCAATTTCATGATTAAAGTGTCATTCATACACACTGCTAATGAAGCTGCAGAAAACTTCACGTTGGCCCCGCCCCCTCAGGTCTACGTTAAGACACAGAAGCTCCAGTACTACAAAATCCACCTTAAAAGTTCTGCAGTATCTCATAGACACAAAGTCTCTTGAACATTTGACAATCATTTAGGCTTTTATTATGCTCAGTGTATAATTTTATCAGATCTGCTTATGACAAATCACATATTTTGCTTCAGGTCCGGTGAATGCCGTGACTCATAACCATTGCTGCTATAAAGAAAAAGATTCATGAACCAAAACTGTAGAAAAATGTATTTTGAAGATTCTTTGCCAAACTGAAAGGAGCTAAAGAGAAGACTCTGTGATCTGACTATAATGCCCCCTAGATGTCCCGAATATAAGATATTTTAGATATTTTGTGTCCTACCAGGTGGAGACCAGGAATACGTAGCACATGCTTTAAATGACCTGAAATATTTTCACTAATACTCAAAAGCAATCTGATCATTGACAATAATCTTACAATATCATAGTCTAGTCTGTGATGGTCTGTGGTTTAGGAAGCAGATACCAAACACATGACTAAGCCCTGAGAAAAATGCTCCACCGTGTCACCAGCTGGTTGCTAGCCTTTTTAATCCGGTGCTAAAATTATTGTTAGGTACTGATTTGATTGTTTTTAAAGTTCCTGCACGATTTTCAGTTGGCCACAGTTGCTCAAATAAAAAGTGCGATCGGTGTAACGTGAGATTTTTAAATGCACTGATTATTCCTTTGGATTTTTTATATAAAGAAGCTGATGTGCTTGTGATTGGCTGGCAGAGTAACTGAAGTCGAGCTTGGACACATTACTGCACACAAGACTTGAGCCACCTCTAATTTCTTTATTTTATTTGGAAAATGGGTGAAGCAATTTAAAATGTTTCCACATTTGTAAACATAAATGGTAATATGTTGAATAAAGAAACTCTACTGAGCTTGAACGTCAGTATTTGGTCTGACTACCTTTATTCGTCAGCACAGCTGGAACACTATCAGTAAACTTTTTTTAAGTAGTCCTCAGGAATAGTTCTCCGGGTTTCTTAAAGAACATTCCAGAGCTCTTCTTTGGATGTCGACTTTTGCTCAATTCTCTCCAACACTGCTTCAATAATGTTGAGGTCTGGGCTCTGGGGAAGCCAATCCATGACTGATAATGTTCCGATTGGTGTTTTTCTATCCAGGTGTGCCTTTTTGATTATTGTTATGCTGAAAAATGAAGCCACTGTCAAGCAGACACTTTCCAGATGGTAACGCATAGAGGATCAAAATCTCATGGTTCTTTTCCACGTTCATAATTCCATCAGTTTTGAAACACCACTGACTGAAATGCAGTCCCAACCCATGGCAGAGTGTCCACCATGGTTTACAGATGGCTGTGACACTCAGTGTGGTACTTATCTACTGACTGCTTTTGCCCATATTTATAACAATTTGAACCAAAGTGTCAAATCGGGTTTCATCACTCCATAAGTGCTGTTGCAGTTCTTGTGTAATTTGTTAAACTTCAGCTTTTTCTCCCTGTTTCCCTTAATAATGGCTTCCTAACAGCCACCCCCTTCTATTATCTAATGGCAGATCATCTTAAGGGCCAGATGCACTTCCCAGGTCCTCTGTCAGGTCGGGATTTTTTTCCTATTTCTTCAGGACATGACTTTCAGACACTGTTCATCTGCTGTACAAAGGTTTTTAGGCCTACCGCTTCTTCTTTTGTCCTGCACTTGTGCAGTTTCCTCGTTTTTAGAACAACGCGCTACACATCAAGCTAAAAGCTCTTTGGGAATCACCTTGTTGTTGCAAAACTACCATTTCATGCCTCTCAGACTGCATTATCTTTAACATTTTACATAGATTTAAGTAAAGAAATAGGAAAAAATTGTGGTTTTGTGACAGGCTGCCAAAAACAACAACACAGGCTCGGCAAGCAAGAAAACAAAATCATCAGGTGCAAGGACTGGACTGAAAATGAGTGAAAATGCAGCCAATGATGTGCCACACTTGGCTGCAAGGACTGCAATCATTGTCCTCCTGCATAACTCAAGAGTGCCTGCATGAACTTGTGGCTCCATCCAGATTTTCTGGTAGAAAGCATAATTCATGGTTCCATCAGGTCCTGAAGCAGCAAAGCAGCCCCGGACCATCACACTACCGCCACCATGTCTGAATGCTGATAATCTTATTATGATATATTATGCTGTGTTAGTTTTACACCAGGTGTAACCAAAAGGTTTGTTCTCATCTGACTACAGAATATTTCCCAGAAATCTTGGGGATCATTGATCATCAAGTTTTTTTTCTTTGTCAGATATGAGGCAAACCTCTGTGTGTTTTGGTCACCAGTGGTTTTTGTCATGTGTGCAATTAATTCATGATTTAAGAGGAAGTGGCAATTACTTTTTCAAGTAGGGCCAGATAGGTTTGCATAGGTTTTTCCCTCAATAAGTGAAAGCATCACTGAAAAAAATGCATTTTTTATTAGCTCAGGTTATCTTTGTCTACTTTTAAAATTTGTGTGAAGATCTCAAACATTTAAGAGTGACAAACATGCAAAAAACTGAGAGATTGTTGAGCGAGCAAATGCTCTTTGATGACACTAAAGGCTCCTGTGGATCTTCAGTAGTCCAATTTATTTCTACTTATATGGACACTGAAATAACTACTTCACTTCTCAGTATCTGTGCGGTAAAATTGACAGTTGCGATTCATGTTTCATGACATCATTTCCCAAACCATAATCGTACCTCACTTTTGATTAATAATATACTTTACATATGATTTAGACTGCACATGAAAGTCACAGCGATGCGTATCCAGCGTCTGTGATGCACATAATTTCATCTGTACTGCTGCCAAATAATTTGATCTGAAATGCTGACTTTGATCACTTTGCTTAACGGCAATTAGTGCTGTACATCGCCATTTTCAGCTGACCTGTTTTAAATTACGTTCCTCCTTGCTGTCTTATTTGTCTCCATGTTTTCTTGTGACTCAGCTTCTGTCTCTCTGTACCAATACCTGAAGCTATTTTTCTCACATTCACTCTGTTTTCTTTTCATCACGTTGTTGATGAATTTTCATCTCTCTCACTGTATTTATTCACCCAAATTCTCATTTGCTCGCTCCCTTCCCTCTCATCTTTCTCTGTTCCTTTATAACTTGGCCTTTCATTCATTCTCTTTACCTTTCTCACTATCTCCAACTTTCTTTGCAGGCAAGAAGTCATTGAGATCAAAGGCAGGAAGAGATGGAAAGAGGCAAACCTAAACCCCCACGCACATATCTTTCCTGTGCTTTCTTTTCTTTCCCACTCCAGCTACTAAGTCTGAGTCAGTCTTCTTCTAAATATCTCTTCAACATAGCCAACTCATCTTTTTGCCCCTTCTTATTCTTTCTCTTACACTTTCCACTTGCACTGTCTTTTACCCGTGGGCACAATTTCTCTTTCTGCCCTTTTTTTTTTCTTGTTTTGCTCGGCTCTGATCTGAATATATGTCATTACAGGTGACATCAGTCCAAGGAATCACTTAACACACACGAGTAACACACAAAAGATAAAGCAGCTGTCCCTGAGAGGTTCATTGGATTCAAGATGAAACACAGAAGAAAAGGGTTGGGAAGAAAGAATATGGACAGCTACCACATACATGGGGATTCTCAGCACCCCAGAGCTGCCAAGGGGGTCATGCATCTGTTCATTATTCAACAGTTCTAACAGTGTCTGCATCTTTATTTTTCCTCTTTCCATTTAAAGCAGGGGAAATAGCAGTTAGTGTATACACATTTTCACCTAAAGCATTCTGGACTGTAGGTGTGTTGTGTGTAGTTGTGTGTTAGTAAATATATTTGTCTGCACTGCCATTTGTTCAAATTCTTTATATGTTAATAAAGTCTCTCTAGACACACTTTGTTCTCCAGGCTGGTTCGTCGGTCCTTTTGTATTTCCCCAAGAGTGTCGTATGGCTTCCAAACATACACACATGCACGCATCCTAGTTACAATCAAGACGAGAATGTGTGCGTATGTGTGTGTGTGCGCTTCTTAGAATGTCCGTCAAATCTACTCATAAGGACTTCATGTAACCAGCCATTGCAGAACTTTACAAAAATATTAGCGCTAGAGCGATGTGATGAAATTCCTAACACAGAACTGCAAATCTTACCAGAGTGTCATAAAGCTTGTACATGATAACTTGCTCAAAGAAGTCCCCCAGCATTTCTACCCACCCACCCAAGTCCACCATGGGACGCATCATCAGAGCCTTTGAATGAGCTTTGTTAATATATTTAGTCATTTTTCTCCCGCAGGTATACAGTACCACTGGATTCTCCAGTTTGCCGTCCAGAGTGACAATCTGTGGGATATCCCTCATCTTGTGAGCTGAATTTGACGTAAATTAAAGAGCCCCCACAGGAAAGGTCTTGCAGGTGGACCAAGCGAGCAGCTCAAAGTCAAGGTTGAGCTACCTTAAAATAGAGTTGTGAGCTTGTAAAGAGTTGTGATGAAAATTGATTCTGAAAGATTGAGGAAATGTGTATTTTTAATGTAGGAGGAATTGCGACAGCACACGCGCACAGATTGTGTTCCACCGGTGTTTTAAAAGACACAGCGTGAATCTGTGCAGCTATTCTTTACCTGCCGTGGTTTCCTGCCTACAGTCGTTAGCTGAGTCAAAAAGAACAAAGTCTCAGAGAGGTAAAAGAAATGTGGAAAAAAGACTAAAGAGTAAAATAATACTGGCCAACAGTTTTATTTACCAATTTTCTCCTGCCCCCTCCTTTCCTCTTCTCATTTTTTCACCCTTTCCAATCAAAGTTTCAGTGCGCAACAATAAGACTGCTTACTCTCTCAAAAGCTGTTTAAGTGAATTTCACTGGCTCACCGGGGAATCGCCCCACTGAGGCTTTTGAAGGCATTGAGGCAGGGAGAGAAAGTAATTACTTTTTTCCCTAAACAGAAGTGGGGCGCGGCATGGTGTGTGTATATGAGTTTGTGCCTGTGTGAGGGGATGAATTAGTTTGTGTGCACATGTGAATCTGTGTCATGTGTTTGTATGTGTAACTGTGCATCCTTGTGTTTGTGTGTGAAACTAGATACACAGTAATAGAATAAAAAAGGTTTTTAAATTCAAGTGAGGCACATGTGAGTGTGTTTGTGTCTGCGTGCGTATGTTTCATAATGTGGTTACTTTGGTTTATTTGCATCTCACACCTGTGTAAATAAGCCCTGATTAGACCTTTAGAAGATTTATATTTAAAAGAAAAAAATGTCACTGTAGAACTTTTTATACTATTTTTCTGATTTGAATATACAAAGTGGTGACATACTGCATGTGAATGAGCTTACATTTCTATATGCCAAATCAGTCAATTTTGCCTCGAGGAAAACAGTTGTGGGTCTTGATCATGACTGAGGATGAAATGGGATTGACAGCACAAGTTCAAAAAGTGGATTGGCATGTTGACCGACTTAATGCACGAGCTATAAATGTTTCCTATAGTAAAAAAGGTGCTGAGCTTGAAGGCAAAGGATGTTTACAAATTGAACTATATATTCCAACCCTCAGCTATGTTCACAACCCAATTATATTGACCAAAAGAGCTACCAAATTGAGCTTCCTGGCTTACAGGTAATCCATCCACATCATTGCACAGACTTTGGAATAGAAACTCAACTACATCCCATTGGAAGGATTTATATAAGATGATCATAGTGATGCATTTTCTTAAGCATACTAAAAAAAAAGGCACTTTTGCTTGCTACCCAGTAGGCATTGGGAGTGACCTTAGTATCTGCCCTTCCAGATAGTGAGCCTGCACCATGGCAATTAAAGTGGTCATTAGACCTAAAAATATGAGATCACAGAACTATACTTAACTTGATGAAAGCAAGACCCAGAACCTAGCCATAGGGGCACTATAGCTTAGCTGACAATGAATAACAATTTGCTCTGTGGGATTAAAAAAAAAGAAAGAAAACTGGCTGAATGAAATGCTGGATAGATAAATGATGTGTTTTTTGGCATCTGATTAGATCTTCTCCTTTGTTTACATCTGGTGTCTCTGTCCATTTAGGATGGTATTTGTCATCTGTGTCCCCAGTTATATGTGGGATACCTCAGGATTCTCTATTGGGTCTCCTTCTCTTCCCTTTATATATTTTTCCAATTGGGGTCCATTTTTAAAATGCATAACATCTCCTTTCATTGTTTTACAGATTACCTAACCTGTTTGCCTTTACAAACAGTCATGCTTCTGTTCAGGCAGACATGTGACATTTTTCTGATCTTCTATTGTCTAATTTTGATGAACCTGTCTGAATTGTAGCCCGAGTTTCTCATTCTTAGCGGACAGGATCGGTACCCGGGGTGATATTCTGCTGCTGTAATCCATCAGCTTCAAAGTGTGATGTGTTGTGCATTCAGAGATGAGTTTCTGCATACTTTGATTTAACAGGTCATTTGAGTTACTGTTGCCTTCCTATCAGTTCTGGTCATTCTCCCCTGACCTCTGGCATCAAGGTGTTTTCATCCAGAATTTTTGGTTCCACATTTTAAGTCACTTAAAGTCATCTTTCTTGCCCATGCTAATGATTGGTTTGAATTTCAGCGGTTAATGTCTACATGGCTTAATGCATTGAGTTGCTGACTGATGTGATATTTGCATTAACGAGTTGAACAGGTGTACCAAAACAAAATGGCTGGTAAGTGTATTGTCATGCAGTTCATTTTTCAAGTGCTGCATCTCATCCTACAGTTAATTCACCACATGCTCTCATCTGCAAACACCTTTTCCATCTCATCCCTGTCATGCGTTAATGTGCAGTGATGTCAATAAAGTTGCAGCTGGAGTACCTCATACTGTAGCTAGCACTATAAAAGGGAAGCAAGCATAAAGGGAGTAACATTTTTGAAGTGGCAGGTAACTTCAAATGTAACATTTCAAACAGCTCACCAAGTATGACAGACCATTTATGTGCACTGTGGCACACAGTGTATATACCAGCTCAAGGTAAAGTTGCTACATTATTCAGGTGGAAAAAAAAAAACTTTAATATGTAATAACGTCACCTTCAGAGTGGAGAAAATTAAGAAAAAGAGGAAAGGATCATGGCAAATTAGTTTCAAAGGTAAAGACTGCTCAGCAAATGACAGCAATTAAAAATGATTTAATAATTCAATGTTTATAAATAATATTCAAATTCCAGTTAGGTGTTTTTATTTTTTTTTAATATGACAGCATTGGTATCAGACCTGTATTTTGCAGAACTTATCTGGCTGATTCATACAGAGAAATGTCTGATAATTCTGTGTTATTCAAAGTTTATGTTAGATAGTAAGTGCATGTATGTTATTCAAATTGTGTTAGTATGCATATTGTGGCATTAGCATTTTAGTAGTTTTCAAAGATGGGCTATGTTGGAGTGGTGCAGGGCTGACTGTGTCATGAGCCGTGACGGCGACAATGAAAGGTGGATTCAAATGCAAGCTGCAAAAACAGGCTCTGTGTCAGTTTAACAGATTTTGTTTTGCACAGGAAACTTGCAGAAGTAAGCATTGGTACCAGGAAGGTCTGGGAGATCGATATGGTCACTGGAAGCAGGTTCTTTTGGGAGAGAGGAAAAAGTGCTTACTCCAGGTAAACCCTTGACAAAGATTCCGCAGACACTTTCCAGTATATGATGGACAATATAAGGAGGCTAGCTTACTTTGAGACACTGGGAGAAACTTTCTGAGGGGGTGCCACTGTTTTTTTGTTGTGGGAACAAAGGATCACTCATCTCCCTTGTGTGTTAGTTTTGTCTGTCCTTTTGGATGACTACGTCAAGACATGCAATTTCATTTAATGTCTTGACGTATGACAATAACTTCTTCTTGATTCTTGGAGAATGTGCTGGAAGGAGAGAGAAACAGACCATCTTGAGAGGAGCAGGTAAATTGTACTGGTGACTGAGCCACACTTCATCCAAGCAGAAATACACTGGAAACAGGGAGACAAAGACATTAGCACCAGAGGGCTACAGGAATGCCAAAGAGCCATAAGAGAGCCTGATTACCACTCAAGAGAGGAAGACAATCTGGCAGAGACTGAGTGTCGGCACTGGTCTTTAAGTATATGCTGTTGATGAGGCTGATGAGAAGCAGGTAGTCTGGCCAAAGAATGGGAACCCAGGACTCCATCCAAAGGCGCGATCACACCTGCCCAACCCAATCTGGTCTCAAAGGGTGTTCAGAGCAGCAAAACAGAAGACAAACCAGTGTGGGGTTGTGACAGACTGTGGTATCTATGGTTCATGAATTCAAAATTGAAATTTATGGGACAAAGATGGTGGAAGAGGTATAACCTTCTGGGGAAAAATTTTTTTTGGTGTGTGTTTTGTGTTGTTTCATCAGTTTTGACTGAATGCTCTGTATATGCACTTTGTATGTCTTACTGACCTTTAAAATGAAAGAGAATTCAGCTAATGCTTCAATGCATTTCAGATATATTTTCTGCTTGGGGGATATTGTTTTTGGGGGACTTGTTTTCAAGAAGCACTTTGTTGTCTTTAATTTTATTTGCCAAATTCCAACTTTATAGTAGCTTTGTACTAGCTAGCAGTCCGAAAGCTGCCAGAATGGTTCACACAATATTTGCTCATGTGTTGTAAAAGTTATTTGGCTAATTTCACAAAGTAAACCTGTGCAGGTAAATGGGACTGTTGCTGGTTATTAGATTTCTAATGGCGTCATTTTCCCTGCTGCCCTGTCACAGCACTACCTGAGCTGGATCAAATCCATGGCTCTTTTACTCATTTTTCTCCTCCAACCTTTTTTTTTTAAATGATTTCCTCTTGATTTTAAGTGGTCATTTTCAATTTTCCTTGCTTCATTTAATTTTCTTGAAAAAAATGATTACAGGTGAAGGGATGGTAGTTATTAAACAAAAACACAAGTCCGGTAAATTACTTGCCAAGTTATGAATCAGAGATGTCACCTACAAACATTGACATGGTACACAGCCCGATGTCAAAAGAGATAAATGCACACAGGTTTGACGCTGCAATGCAAAATATGTGTTTTTGTACGCACATAAACACAGAACTAGAGTTTATGATAATCTTCACTCTAGAAAGTCTTTTCAAAACTCAGTTTTCAGTGATCTAAAATGCAGATGATAGGCCAAAACACCCGGAAAAAAACCACTTTAAATGCTCATGTATGTGTAGACAGCGTCTCAGACTGGCACGATGTGAGGTTCCGACTTCATTGTCCTCCCAGCTTTTGTAAAAATCACCTACCTTGAGTTAACTGTGGCTGATTTTAGTTTTGCTTGAGTCTGATGTTTCACTTTAACACATACTTTAGTGGAAATATGTGTTGAGCATCTGGATATTATGGGCAATATAACAATTTTAGTATATCTGTTTAGAGATGAGGAATACTATAAATTCCAGAATGGTAGATTTTACTTAAAGCAGCAAAATGAAAATAGTGTTAGGTGGGATGTGTGCTTAGATTCCAGAAAAAAAATATTCTGACAGCCTGGATGATTGACTGAATCTGCAAATCGAATCAGACCTTACCTAGTAAGGCTAATGCCATCCAGAGGGAACTGCTGTGCCAGTACTATAAATTATTGAGTAGCTGTATCATTTGTGACAGATATCTGTTAAGTATTTGTAGGTGTTCCTAATATTTTACTTATTCTATTAACCTTTAAACAAGATCAAAAGAGCTTTCATGATTTCTTTGGGGGAATAAGATTGTCACTGCAGCAATGGCAGGAAAAATGGGAAAAATGAGCAAAAGCACACAAATAGAACATAAACTTAGCAGTAAAAGGTAGTATTTGCAGATTTAAGCAGATTGTGAGTTTTGAATAGAAGAAAAAATAGGCAAAGATTCATTCAGCCACCTAATTTTCCTATGTGGATCTGAAACTCGCCTCAGCGCCATCGTTTCTTACCTGACAATCTCGCTCTAAGGACATGGCAGTGTGTCTGTAGAAATTTAGTGGCAGAATATATCGAAAGCAAGTCATGACTTCATGGCACGAGCAGGAATTTTAACAGAAACTATAGAAACTAACCTACAACGATTCTATCAGACTACAGTGCTTGTTCCACGTGTGTAGTAAAGAAAAGCTAAGATTCAAAGGTCATGGTATTTTTTTTAAATCTAATTGAAGTTGTATTTACTCACTGTATTAGTTTAATAAAAGAAGCTCAATGCTCACCAGATAATAACTCGTTGGAGTTGCTCTAGATCTATTCTGTGTACAAGCTTTTGATCAAGGACTTTATGTTACACTTAAAGGAGTACCAAGTATGTCAGTGGGGCCCTGACCAAAAGCTTGCCTCAATGAATAAAAATTGAATAGATTAATCAAACAAATGTCCTTGACCAAAGGCCTCCCCTAACAACAGTGTGTCTTTTCCATTTTCCTGCTGTATTACAGGGCTGACTCTGGACATTTTGGTCTACCAAGGGCAGATGGAAGGCCTACTAGAGGTTTTCAATTTTCCATTTATATATTTTTTTTAATTTTGGTGTGTGGCCCTTTAAAAATACCACAAAGTGAGATGTTTTTGGGTATCTGGGGGACGTTTTAATTTTTTCCTTGTGTGAAAAACTTTGCTTGGCAAGTACAACTGAAGATCCTGGATTCAAACCCAGGCAGGGACCATCTTTGTGGAGTTATCACAGTCTTCCTGTAATTGTGTGGGTTTACACTGACCATCAAAAATGATGCTAACTGTAGTGACCCAAGGCATTCTTGGAAAGGAGAGTGTTAATCTCAAGGGTTCTTTTTGGGGTAAGATAACAATTTACATAGAAAAATAAATAAATAAATAACTAAAATATACTGTCATTATGTATTGTGGTGAAATCCTTGGACCCACAGTCAGAGCCTGTAGTGGTGCAGTTGGTCCTAGGTTCCTCCTGGTGCACATCAATGCTCAGGCTCATGTGTAAAAGTATGCAGGCAGTTATTGGAGGATGAATGAATTGATTCAATTGAGAGGCCCCCACGCAGGGATGACCTAAAACCAACTGAACACCCGAGACTGTCCAGGAGTTCAGTGAAGCCCTGGTCCAGATCTGGGAGAAGATCCCCCAGGAACTGAAGAAGCCCTTTAGATAAGAGGTGAAACATCTTCAAAAAATTAAAGAAGTCCAGTTGCCTTGATTGTTTATTTATTTGTTTTTTGTTTTTTTCAAGCTCTCACAGCCTCTCCAAACCACAGAAATGAGTATGAGTGTGATCCTCTGTATCAAAAGAAAAAGTTACCATAACAAATATATAAACCTGTTCAGATACCTTCAAATATGGCAGTGTATCCTCAGCATTAAACTCACATGGCGCACTAGTTTTGACTAGTTAAACTCTAATCAGACTGAGTGACACAGAACCATGCCCCCTCCACTTAGCCATGCTCCAGCTAAGACCTGCCACTCCCTATTTGACAATCGCTCGCTTGGCTTCCCTACTACTCCTGTCTTTATGTTTTTCCTGGTTACAAAGTGCCACTCCCTGCTGCTCTCTACATGACAATATTCACACCCTTATCCTCCTCTGACAACGATGACCTCTTTCCCCCTCATTTATCCCATCCCTCATTTCCTCTCTGGCTAAGATCTGTCCTATCCCCGCTGCACACAGAGAGGCTAATGTTAATACTACTTGTGAATCCGGAGGATGAGAAGGAGACAGGCATGGAAACAAGGACAGTGATAGACATGAGCACATGCATATGTATGAATACACACATATGCATAATCTCAGAAAGGAAATGGTGTAAATACACTTAGCCTGCACAAAAATTCTAAGCCACACTGGAGCATAAGGTGCACACACATCCAGAAAAAGGGATGCAGAATGCCAGCCCAGACATTTGTGTCTTTGTCATTGACTATTTCAGCAAAATGCAATGGAGGAAAAGTGCATTTGTGAGAGATTATTAGTTTAGTTTAATTTAGTCTATTATTGTCTTATACATGTAACAATGGCACATCACAACTGGCAATGAAATTAGATTAGATTAGATTCAACTCATTGTCATTGTGCACACAAGGCACGCAATGACCGCTCAATACTTCACATAAAAAACAATATTGCACATAAACTAACACTTAATCATATATATATATATATAAAAAAAAAAAAATCCCAGCTCGCCCCTCCGGGCGGTCTTTGTCCTCCAAGCTGGGGTCCTCTACCAGAGGCCTGGGTGCTTGGGGGTCCTGCGCAGTATCTTAGCCGTTC
>VUQJ01030277.1:16094-29506 GCA_015108635.1 Andinoacara biseriatus
GCCCGGGCTCTGGGGGGGGGGGGGGGGGGGGGGGGGGGGGAGGGGGGGGGGGGGGGGGAGGAGGGGGGGGGGGGGGGTTGAGCCTGGACCTGAAAATAGTCAGCACCAGTGGGGGGGTGGGGCAAGTCATCTACCTGGGTCATGCTAAATTATAATATAAACAGGTGGAAACCCTTTTTCTGTAAATGATATTAAGGTCTGAAGCTTACAAATAATTTATCAGATTACAGTTTGTAACTAGACAGTGAGAAAGACAAAGCAGTGTTGTTATAGCACCAGCCTTGCTTTTAAGCTTAACCTGTGTTATCAGACTCTTCCAGGGGGGGTGGATCTCAAAATGGTAGGTAAAATGAAAGATATGCACATATCCAATAAAATTATTCTCTCAGTTACAGTTAGACTACCATCTGGAAATCGCAGACTCAAAGTGTTTTTAGTAGCCTGAAAGGGGGTCAAAAATATCTTAAAAATTGTGTGACGTATGACGCTAATCAGCAATAAATATAAATGTTAAAACTTTGTGCCGTAAAATTTCTATACAAATCGGAGCGGGCTGAGCAGAAGGCCCATGTTGATTTGATGTGGAAGGACCCTACTGTACATGGAAGCAGTTTGTTATGACTACACTGCAGTCACACAAGTGATGTCAACATTTCAGGCACATTTATTAAGTTATTAGGAGACCATTTCTGTAAATGTTTGCACTAGCAGAGACCGTAGAGCGACCGTGATGCCAGAGAAAGTGAATGGCAAGCTTATGCAAATTGAGACGTGACATTTAATAATTTACTAAAAGATCCTGCAGAATAAAAATCATGTTGATTCATTCAGCTCAGACCTGAGCTGTGTTTAAAGTGTTAGGAAAATGTTGCAAGTCACACTTTAAAAAAAAAAAAAAATTGCCATACCATCTAAAAAAAACCAAAACACTTATTCAGACATGTTAAATCACAATAACATTTAGGCACATGTGACTTTCATATTTTGATCAATCACTGTTACGCTTTTAACACGGCGACATGAAACCAGTTTGCAAGGCTGGGCGAGAAAACACGCATTTCACATGCAAAAGGTCCCAAGTGACTAATACCAAATTGAGTGCTTCGCTGTATAACACAAGCGAGTGGCATTTGCAGTTTTAAAACCAGTGACTGACAAATAGGAATCATCTCACCATCATGAAAGGGAAATTAATAACTTTCATCTGCTCATAAGCCTTTGACTACTAGGTCAAGGAAGGCAGTGACAGACCTTCAGCTGATTCACAAAAAAAAGCTGTTTTTCCAGTGACTTTCAGCAGAAACAAATGGAGTAGACATTAATTACTGGCTTTTTATTGCTCCCTACCTCAGTCAGCAGCACCACCAGATTCCCCCCTGCCAACCATCTACTGTACCACCCTTCACACCCAGAGGCCCAATAAAAAACAAGAACAACAAAAAAACACAGAGGAGCCATTATCAGCTGGTCCACCTGTGCAGTCTCACAGGTGGGTCCCATTCCCTGTGGGATGTTACACTGCCACAGAAAACAGGAGCCTCCCCTCTGGCAAGATCTCAAATGTGATGTCTCTTTGAGTTAAAGCTTTTTTCCTTTTTTCAAATGAAAACAAAGGACTCGAACCCACCTCGCCCCACGACCATCTAATTTGCTCTCTATAAAGAGGCAGAACAAGAGCCCCCCCTAAACTTAGGTCTGAATAACAGGAGAGCATCTGGAACGCAGTGACACCCGCTAAGAGTGGTAGGAATAAGCCATGATGTGGGTAAATATCAGATTCAGACTCATACTCCTGTCTGTCAGTGTTAAATCAGACCTAACCTAAATCACAACTATGAAACCAAACTATTCCTGATAACATGCAACTGGGAAGTCAAAATAGGCTCGTGTGCTTTCTTTCTTTAGAGTTGGACGAGTTAGATCAGAAGGTTGATGACACTCTGGTGTCAATCTCTTGTAAAGTATTTGCTGACAGCTTCTTTGCCTTCCTTAAGATCGCTAATGACACTTCCTGTTCCTCCACTGAGACCATTTCTGATGAGGCTTCAGTGATCAGCAGATAAATCAAATGAAGGGCCAGATGCATCTCTCAGGTCCTGTGTCAGGTCTTTGGTGGATATTTCCAGATGATTTAAAGGACATGAGTTTTAGATACTGTTCATCTGCTGTAGATAGTTTTGTTTCTAGGCCTGCCACTTCTTTCATCCGCCAGGTTCCTCAATGTTTTTCCCTCAAATCTTTAAAGACACTCTGCACACCATGTCAAGATATGCCAAGTTTTCAGCTAATAGCTCTTTGAAAATCATCTTGTTGCTGCAAAAATACCATGTTATGCCTGATAAACTGTTATCTTTGGCATTTTTCATAGATTTGACTAAAGAATTAGGAACAAATTATGTGTTTTGTTTTTCACACAGGCTGCCAGAAACAAAGTGCCTAAAGACACAATTTCAAATTGGTTCTTTGCCAAGTTGTTTGTTATATGTAGACACAATAAGGATTCATGCTTTGAGTTAGTTACCTTTTTACAATTCAATGATTCAAGTGGTTAAAACTTTCATTATTCTAAAAATGGTCAGGTACAATGACTGGACTGAAAATGAGTGAAAAAGTAGCAAATGCTCAAATAAAAACCTTAAAAGACCTTCAGAAAGCCTGGAGAACTACTGCCTGGGGCCACTTTAAAAGAATTACAAGAAAATCTGGATCCTTAGAAGCAAAATATAAAGAAATGAGGGATGGCTCAAGGCTTTTGCACAGAATATCAAACAGACAGATATAAAAGTATCATTTTCAACTATTTGAATGCAAGAAACTGACTATTAAGGGCGCTTTGACATCTGATATTGTGTACAGTATGTTTGAATTTAAAGCTAAGAGTATTTACACTGTGTAACAGGTGTCAACTTTCCTGCCATAATATCTTGACAAACAGGTATACTGCTGCAACCCTAGTATGAACACAACAGCCTTGGATATGGTACAGAGTGATTGTTCCTAATGTGAAAACTGTTTAGAATTTAGCATTTATGCTGGCTTCAATAAGTGGTTATAACAACGTAATGTTTGATCAAGTATAAATAAAAAGTTGTGCGACATTGGCTGAAAGAAAAGAAAGTAAATAACATCTTCAGTCAATACATTCCTTTTCCAAGCATTTCAAACTATAGCTGAACCTTTTTTAAAAAACAAAACAAAACAAACAAAAACAAAAAACAGTGACTGCTTTAAATTATGAATCATATTTTTTTTTTATGTTAAAACATTAATAAATAAGATTTAATCCACCCATCCATTTTCTACCACTTATTCTTTTCAGGGTCAGGGGGTGGGGGTGCTGTGTTTCTAAACACACACACACACACATTTGGAAGCTCCCATAAAACACATCTGCTTATGTCCCAAAAACTGCCTCAGGAGCCTGTGTTGTGACGTGTGGCCTGACAGCTCGTCTAGGATGAGATGCTGGGTGGTGGGTTGTTAGTTGTTAGGCCTTACCAAGCCCATAGCCAAAACATCCACACCCACTTCTGAACTCTGTTATCAGTGTGGTCATCCCTGGTCTCAACGTGACAAAGTGAAACATGGCAGCAGACGTTTCTCACACTGAATCACATGCACACAGCTCTCTGCATTTGTACAGTATTTATGGAGTGGTTAGTCAGGTGGTTCAACAAAATGCCACAGAAGCACCACTTACACCTTTACAAATTATACCGCAGAACTTTGATTTAATATTTCTAAAATGATTTAAATCCTGCTGACATATTCAGCATTTACATGAGATTTTAAAAGGGGGTGTTTTTTGGGTGGGAGTGGGTCCCAAAACAGCCCCAAACAGAGGATTTATCTCTTAGAATTTCTATCAAATCCTAAATCATGAAGGTGTGTCAGCACTGCTTGAGGACAGCTGTGAAAAATGAGTGCACCTGTCCTTTAAGGTGCCTTTGAACGCCTCCTTTGAATGCCCTTGAGCAAATACGCCAGTTCGCTTTTCTCCCCCCCAAGAACAGACGCTTCACTGTCCATGGTGCTGAAGCAGAGAGCAGCTGCCTCCGAAAAACAAACAAGTGGAAACCTGCCTGAATGTATCATATTTTGAAAGCAGCTGCAGCTTCACTACAGACTGTCTCCTGCCAAATAAATAAATACACCTGAACTGCTCAAATGAGTTTAGCTGACTTGGTGTCAAATGGTCCTGCTGTCCATGGTGCTTAAAGCAGAAGAGAAACTTAACTTGTTTTTAAAAAAAAAAAAAGAAAAAAAAGCGACTACTCCAGAAAACAGACGGATTTTCACAGGACAGCTGTGTTAACATACACCGGCTCCTCTACTGCGTGTTTACCATCACTTTGAAAAGGTTCTTAACCTCCTGTGGTAGGCCAAAGGTAAGGGATACGTGTGTGCTATTTTGTGTATTCATTTTTTACCAACTAATGGCGACTGGTACAGAGACTTGCATTGGTTGGAAGTAGCTTTCGAGGCTAATTAGAAAGCAGAAATAAAGAGACGGCGGATGTCAGGCGGTACCTTAATTGTTTCAAAACGAGCAGAGAGGGCCGCGGCAGCCGTCGCCATATTGATGATAACCTCCAGCAGTCCAAAAAAACGACACTTTAAACATCATATTTGCCACAAACGAGACCCTGTCGAATGAGCCGCAGCCATTATGACTTCACTCCCTCCAGATACGCCACCAGCAGCACGACAACTCCCAGGAGCCGGAAAAATAAAGAAATGAAATAAAATAAAATGAATCATAACATACAGACACACGATAAGCGACCGATCAAGGCTGACGCGTATAATCGTACCAGCAGTCACCTATCATCACCCCAGCCGGTAAAGTCCGGGGCCACCTGAGGGTCCGAGTCAAACAGCTATTCTTTAACGTCCCTAATCAGATATTTTTATCTCTTGCTCTCTCATTTCCATATCCAAAATTATCCACTCAATGGCTTTGAATGAGTCTGGGCGTGTCCTTGGCAGATGTGTGTCTCTTCCTTGTTATCAATCCCTTACACTGACAGTATCTGGTTTACCAAAAATAATATTACTATTATTACTGACTGATGTGGCTTACCTCAATGAAAGCTCTTTAAATTGATCACCCCCTTTGCGTCACCTCTGTCAAGAGTGAGAAACATTTTCACACTACAGGGGCCTGTAAATAAGAGGACTAGTCCCTCCCAGCACGTCGGAGAGGAGGCTAATAATTGAAGCCAGTGTTTGTCACGACTTAAATGTTATCTGTCGCACATTTTCAAAATTCATTTTGTTATTTATTTGGAAATGGAAGAAAAATGAACAAATTAAGCTCGAGACAAATGAGTGGGCTGTGATAAGTAGTAGTCTGTACTGAGAAATGGTGAGGACTTCATGTCTGCGTAATTAAAACAATCTGGAAGAAAGGGAAAATAATAAAATAGCTGTCTATCAACAACACGGGGCGTTAATGGCCACCAGGCGCGCAATTAGCGGAGGAATATCAAAGACAGAATAGAAAAGATTATTAATATGTTGATGCTATTGGCTGTCTGCTTAACACAAGAGTTCAAAAACCTTATTTCCTCACCTAAGAAATGCAACCCAAGTCCAGATATCCTTGAATGACAGTATACTGTCACATCCAAAATGCTGAGAGACCCTTCTTAAAAGATGTGAACACTCACCACCATTACGGTGCCCAGCAGGTAAGGACCCTAAAGGTAGATCCCATATTCCTTAGAATGATCCTTTTTATTTCTTTATTTTTCAGCGGAGAACCGGTCGGTTTAATATTGAAACGCCGTCCTCCTCCTTTCGATCGGCGCTTAATGGCTTATTATTTAATAAAGACCCCTTTGATTTCTTCCTTTTTTTTTTCCTATCCGCCCTTGCTGGCTATGGAGGAAACAATCCGCGCTTCCGGTTGGTTAGGCATCACAGACTCGGAATGGATGTACTCAAAAATGTGACTGCCGCAAGATGGCCTGAACGTACACTTCCAGAAAAAGCAAGTAAAAGCGAGGAGCAGCAACCTGTTGTCACCCGCAAACATTAATATTTTAACTGGAGATTTAGACTGAGGGGAAAAAATAAATAAATTTAAGTTCAAACTGTTTGAATTTGTCTGTTTTTTGTTTGTTTCTCTTTTTTTTTAGTCTAATTTGTTTGTTCTTATTAAACCATATAGATATCTGGTTTTGCTACAGAAAATCTTCTCCATGACTTCTCCAGATTCTTTAATTTGGTTTCACTTCTATTGGCCACATTAATAAAATATCGTTTGTACTGCTTATAAGGTGCAGGTTTTTCGCTGTTTTTCACGTTAAGATTTTCGTCTCTTTTTCATAGAAAAGGTAAACATTAATAGACTGCTAATAATTTGATGACGTGGGAGTGGAGATTAGATTTTCTGGCATGTGCGTCCTCACGTCCAGACCACATTGGCGTATGCAGACCTGTACGCCCCTCTGTGTTTTTCTTGTCGATTCTTGCCACCTGGTGGACACGCTGTTAAATTACAGCGAGATTCGATTATGTAACGCCCACATTATGGAAAGTTTGCGCCCCTCTGTTGTTGGAATAAAATGGAGCCCTTGTGAAACGAAAGTTGTCACAGTATGGAGTGTAAACTGTCACCTCCATAAAAGAGAACACAGCCACCATTATAATTAACTTTTAGGTGGCATGAAAGTTGCATGATTAATTTGAGCAAGCAGATGGACTCCATGTAGGAAATGAAAAAGAAACCGATTCCTCACAGAGTCACTATTAGTATAAGTGGACACACCCTTGAGCTCAATGTAGCATGTTCCTTGCAAACAACTGCAGGGAGTTTCGTTTCACAATGAGAACACAGCTGACAACTCCTCTAAACACACTTTTACAATCAGGTCATTCTGTGTTTATCTCATTGTTTCATTCCTAAATTTACTCTACTTATTTCTTAAATTGTGGACATTTAGTGTATTTGTAATGTCATGTATTCTGTTTATAATCTAAAAATTACTTATTTTTGAGTTCAGGTTGCTTTTCCCTTTACAATAAAGTTGAGAGTAGACTAGCTGATCAAAATGTTACTTCACTCACCCCGCGCGCACACACACACACACACACGCACACGCACACACACACAGGCATATTTCCACTGTTTAACAGGACTTTGATTCTTTTAAATATGCTGACAGCCCCCTGCAGCTTGCTGCACTCCACACAAGCATCTTCACTTTTCTGCACTCATTTCTGGCAGAAGAATTGTACAACATTAATTCTTGTATAGTTAAATATCTACTATAGTATTTGCTATTAGCTGACTATTAGCTGGTGAAGCAATTTATTAAATTAAATTACTTTTATTTATATAGTGCCAAATTACAACAGTTGCCTCAAGGAACCATTCCGTTAGCAAAAGAAGCAATAAAACACTATGAAAACACTTCATTACACATGAAACTGTATTATTAGACACAAATGATCAAAACTAAAAATAATTATTTTGCAGAAAAATGTTCCACATCAGTGATCGCATTAACATTACTGCTGTTTAAGGTTGAGCTCATATCAAATCATATTCTGTACCAGATGTCCTGTGAGAATCACGTATCTCTGAAGAAAAAAAAAAGCTGTTAATGAGCTCACAAAAACAAATATCCATCCATCCATCCATTTTCTTCTGCTTATCCAGGGCTGTGTTGTGGGGGCAGCAGCCTAAGCAGAAAAGCCCAGACCACCACCCCCCCTCCCTAGCTACCCACACCAGCTCATTTGGGAGGGACCCTTAGGCGTTCCGAGACCAGCCAAGAGAGATAATCTCTCCAGTGTGTCCTGGGTCTGCCCCGGGGCCTCCTCCCAGTAGGAAATGCCCAGAACACCTCTCCTAAGGGGTGCTTAGGAGGCATCCTGTTCAGATCCCTGCACTTCTCATCCTATTTTTAAGGGAGAGGCCAGCCACCCTTTGGAGGAAGTTCATTTCTATCGCTTGTATTTGCGATCTCATTCTTTCGATCACTAGCCAAAGCTCATGACCATAGGTGAGGGTAGGGACGTAGATCTCCCACTCCTGTCACTCATGAACAAGACCCCGGGACACTTGAACTCCTCCACCTGGGGCAGCAACTCGTCGGTGAGCTGAAGTGGGCACTCCACCCTTTTCTGGCTGAGGACCATGCCCTCAGACGTAGAGGTGCTCATGCCAGCCGCTTTACTCTCGGCTCCGACCTGTTCCACTGCGAGCTGGAGGCCACCATCTGATAAAGCCAACAGGACCGCATCACCTTCAAAAAGCAGAGATGAGATTCTGAGGCCACGAAGGTGGAAGCCTTCCACCACTTGGCTACGCCTAGAAATTCTGTCCATAAAAAATTATGAACAGAACTGATCCAACCTTATTGCTGGCAATACAGACCAAGGTCTCGCTGCAGTTGTACAGGAACTGAATGGCCCACAACAGCGGGCCAGACACTTCATACACCCGCAGCACCTCCGTTAGGGATACCCCAAGGCATGCTATCAAATGCCATCTCCAAGTCCACAAAACATATGTAGGCAAACTCCCACGCACACTCAAATATCCTTGTGAGGATGAAGAGCTGGTCCAACATTCCGCGACCAGGACGAAAACCACATTGTTCCTCTTAAATCCGAGGTTCGACTAATGGACAGACCCTCCTTTCCTCCACCTTGGGTTAGACCTTACTGTGGAGGCTGAGGAGTGTGATCTCCCGATAGTGGGAGCACACCCTCCAGTCTCCCTTCTTGAAGATGGGGACCACCACTCCAGTGGCACTGCCCCAGATCTCCACGCGATGTTGCAGAGGAGTCTCAACCAAGACAGCCCTATAACATCCAGAGCCTTCAGGAACTCAGGGCTAATCTCATCCACCCCGGGGCCCTACCACCAAGGAGTTGTTTAACCACCTCTATGACCTCACCCCCAGTGATGGGTGAGTCATCCCCCTCTGTCCCCAGACTCTGCTTCCACTACAGAAGGCGTGTCAGTGGGGTTAGGGAGGTCCTGACTATAGCCTTAGCTGAAGTCAGCTGTACCCCACCCACACTATAGACAATGTGAGCACTGCTTTCCCCTCTTGTGTCGCCTGACGGTTTCTGCTTCGTGGTCTCACCGAACTTCTCCCATATCCGAGTTTTTGCTTCGGCCACCACCCAAGCTGCATTCTGCTTGGCTTGCCAGTACCCGTCAGCTGCCTCTGGAGTCTCACAAGCTAATCAAGCCTGATAGGACTCCTTCATCAGCTTAATGGCTCCCTTCACCTCCAGTGTCCACCATTTGGTTCGGGGATTACCACCGCGACATGCAGCAACCACCTTCCAACCACAGCTCTCAGCAGCAGTCTAAACAAAGGAGGTGTGGATTTGGACTCAATATCCTCAGCCTCTATCGGAATGCTGTCAAAGTACTGCTGGAGGTGGGAGTTTAAGATCTTGTGGACTGGGGCCTTTGCCAGGCATTCCCAGTGCACCCTCACAATACGTTTAGATGCACCAGGTCTGTCCAGCATCCTCTCCGCCACCTGATCAAACTTACCACCAGGTGGTGATCAGTTGATAGCTCAGGTCCTCTCTCCACCCGAGTGTCCAGAACATTCAGCCGCAAATCTGGTGATATGATTACAAAATCAATCATCAACCTGTGACCTAGGGTGTCCTGGTGCCAGGTGCACCTACATGTATGGACATTCTTATGTTCATTATGGACAAACTGAGGTTTGAACAAAAGTCCAATAACAAAACACCATTTGGGTTCAGATCAGAGCAGGCCATTCCTCCCAATACAAGAATACCCACCCCAGCTTGCCGCCTCTCACCAAGGGCAACTCCAGACTGGAACAGAGTCCAGCCCCTCTGCAGGAGACTGGTTCCAGTGCCCAGGCTATGTGTTGAGGTGAGCTTGACTACATCTAGCCGATATGTCTCAACCTCACGCACTAGCCCAGGCTCCTTCCAGACGCTCTCCCTCGAGCTCCCTCCCCAGGCCTGGCTCTAGGGTGGGGCCCCAGTAACCGTATCCCAGGCAGGGTAAACAGTTCCCTCTGTGACTCTTCCATAGGGGTCTTTGGAAACACAATACTTTTTATTTTTTAAGAAGTATATTAAATATATTAATAAAAATAAATCACAACTGAATTAAATGGCTTGAACACCGTGTGACATGGTTGACTGTCAGTATCTACATGTGGATAGAAACTGATCATGAAAAATCATCAAGGCTTTCCTTCCTAACACGCTCAAGGAGTTATTAAAAACGTTTTCACATTGCACTCCATCTTTTCTACATTACACATTTTGGCCAAGGTGGTCAGTAAGAGAAAACCTAACATTTGGCCATTAAACTAGCAAAAGAATTTGTGGATCTTAGTCCTTGTGAAATGAATGAATGAATGATACTAATTGATTCCACAATGGGGTAATTACAATTAACAGAACACCCATCCAAGAAGACAAAAACAAAACAATCATGGGGAGATAGGTGAACTGTGGCTATGCTGCCCCCCCTTCTGGAGGTGCTTCCATTAAAAAGATGGAAACAATAGTGAAAACATATGAGGGAAAAAAATCATCTCATACTTTGTATACATACACACATACACATACACAGTATAAGATTACAAAAACCTCTGCGATAGTGCAGGAAACATGGCTTATAGCATGGGAGCACAAGGGTGGGGAGGGGCGGGGGTGGAAGGAAGCCGGGGGAGGGGGGTCAGGCTACTGTGAGCTGACTCCCCTCCTCAGCTAACAGTTCTGATAAGAATGTTCATCATCAGCTAGGTCAGAGCGATCAGCCCAACACAGATCAGATGAGGACAGGACAGCGGGGCCATAGAGCGCCCATTAACAAAACATTCTGAAGAAAATTGAGATAAGCGGCAGTCCAAGGCCGCCAGGGAGCCAAATTCCTGATTCTACGACTTGTTTTTGGTACAGGCTGTACTGGTTAATTTGTCGACAGCCTTCAGTCTTTCTGGCCCCTCTCTGTGGCGAAAAAAAAAAATCCAATTCATCCAAATCTTTTTGGTTCGTTGCTTGGCTGTGCAGAAACGGGTACCTCTCCAAGATCTAATCCCTCCGAAACAGCTCCAGATACACTGAGTCTGAGTTTGAGTTTGTACCCTTCCTGCTTTCCCGTCCTAAGCAGCCTTACGAAGACCAAACAGCTGCCCAGACAAACCAGGTATCTCCCGGTCCAATTTGGAGAAATCCATGTCATTAAGCCAAATGAATATGTCCTTCATCGACACTACAGCCAGGCACGTCATCTTCCACCCTCACAGGAATCCATAACGTAGCCAGCCGGGAATGTCAATAGGCTAAGAGGGAATAGGGTTCTCCTTGCCCCAATTCCAGTTCGAAAGTTGTGTGAAGAGAGGCTCTAAAGCAGCAAAGTAGGGTAAAAAAAGGAAGGATTAGGGGGAGAAGAAAGAAAAAAGAAAAAATGCAGTGTACAATGAGATACAACCCTTACTCTTCGTGTCAGGTTTCAACACAGCAAAACGATGGCAGTCAAGACATTTACCCTTTTGAAGCTACTGCCATCCAGGAGAAACTGTTCAAATGACTTTTTAAAGTGTCATTTGAACACAGTCCTAAGGAGGAAAGACATCAGCAACTGTTGCCCCCTGGGAAGGGTTAGAAGGGCATTTCCAAACAATTTGAAATTCATCAATGTACAGTGAAAAAGACTATTCACAAGCTGAAAACATTTAACACAGCCACCAAACTTCCCAGCATATTCACCCTAATATCAGACCATGCAGTGCTCAGAGAAACTGCAAAAAACAAACAAAAAAACCCCAAACAAACAAGAGCTACATCTCAGACTCTACAGGCCTTAGTTAGCATGTTAAATGCTAAAGTTCATGACAGTAACATTAGAAGAAGACTGAATAAGCTTGGGCTGTTTGGAATAGCTGCCAGGAGAAAGTTGCTTTCCTCTAAAAAGAACATCACAGAAAGCCTTGTGCTTCTAAGGCTGCAAGTTGAACAAAACACAAGACCTCTGTAACAATGTCCTTTGGACATTGAGACCAAGGTGGAGATGTCTGTTCATAATGCGCAGCACCATATCTGGCTAAAATCAAAGATAGCAGATGCCTTTGAATAAAATCCCTTTGACAGTCAGTGATGTAATCAAGACAGGACATACAAACACTCTCAACTGAGGTAATGAGATTTGAGAACATTGTTTAAAATTGTTAGGCCTAATAGATATTTATGTTTTCATAGCAACTGAATTAAATAAATCATTTGACACAGGGAGCTCCAAACAGTGTTTCCAAAGTTGGCTTCATATACGTCCTCCTTGGCAGCTCTCTGTGACTGTGCTCGCTGTTTCATTAGCAGCACAGTGAAGAATTTGGGAGCCTTGTTCAGGCTGTGCGATGTCGTAATTAGGTTGTAGCCTGTCACTTTGTTCAGAGGACGGGATCCCATTTGTCGCTTTGTGGAAAGCTCCAAATTAGCCCTCTGTCTTTGGTTGTGTTCCTGTTAGACTTCGAAATCGGGGAAAACAAAAACAGAGTTTGCATGCCAACACTGATGAATAGAATACAGACTGAACAGCACACATTCCAAGAATAGGATTTACATGAGCCTACAAACGCATGGAGGATAACGTGGGTAAATGGTGTCTGTGTCGCGCCACTCATTTTATTACTGCAGGGTTGAACGATCTGAGCTAAATCTGCTGCCCTCAACCTGAAGTGAAAGCATTTACTTTAAGGCAGCAAGATGGAAACAAAGTCATAGTTTAACACCTTCTACCTGTTTATCTCACAGTGGAGCTAAAGCTTTATTCACAACAAGCTCAATATGAAACAGAGTGACAGACTGGCTGGTGTGATTAAATATTCTTTCTGTTCATCTGTTAGTCATCAGAAGAAATTCATTAACCTAGACAGTCACACGGTGATCTGTTCCCTGCAGCCAGCTCATGTAGCTCACTGAGTCTCCACTGACAGACTTGTCAATGAGATTACAAGATTACAGTCGGTGTGGGCATGTGTTCCCTGTTCTTAATTTGATTAAAACTCCCACTTAACAGTCTGTTCCTGCTCACCTACTGTACAGATGAATAAAGAGCACTGTGGGATGCTGCCTGAGTTTCAGTAATTCGTTATTGTCGTACAAAAACATACACAGAGAGGATGTTTTGTAAGGATGTTTTGATTAATCAAATATTATTGAGAAAAAAAAAAAATCAGGGAATCCTTCCCTCAGTCAAAGCCGCGGTGTAAACAGCACAAGTAGATACAGTGTATAAATAAATAAAACAAAACAATAGAAAAATCCACGTGTAGCCTGTCAGTGGACACCGGAGAACATCATAAATACAGTTGACTTAAGCCAAACTAGGTAAGGAAAAGCTATGTAAATTTATTTAAATAACAAACAGAAAAGTGTTTTAACAA
>VUQJ01030287.1:2062-20260 GCA_015108635.1 Andinoacara biseriatus
GTACCATTTACTGTCATGCTGTACTCTTACATGTGCATTCTCAACACGGTGCGCCGCAACACCCTGCGCATCCATAACCACACCACTGAGCATTCCTGCCTGCCAGCCCTCAACCAAGTCAGCAAAATGAGACTTACCGGGCTGCAGCGGCCACCTCAGGTCAAGGTGGACATGAGCTTCAAAACCCGAGCCTTCACTACCATCCTCATCCTCTTTGTTGGTTTCTCAGTGTGCTGGCTGCCTCACACTGTCGTCAGCCTGCTGGCCGTGTTCAGCCGGCAGTTCTACTACAGCTCAGTCTTCTACCCGATCAGCATAGGTGCTCTATGGCTCAGCTACCTGAAAACAGTCTTCAACCCCGTCATCTACTGCTGGAGGATCAGAAAGTTCAGGGAGGCCTGCCAGGAGTTCATTCCCAAAAGCTGCAGACTGTGTCCCAGAGTGCCGGGCAGGAGCCACAGAAGAGTGAGGCCCAGCAATATCTACGTGTGCAGCGAGACACAGTCAGCTGTGTGACAGGGAGGAGGGTTAATGCAATCTATTGTTTTTAATTCTTTGATAATCAATGAGTTCCTGCTACAGTTCAGTTCAAAGTAATACAGTTCTTGTTAAAATAATGTTGCCACGAGAACAAATGATTTGTTTTAACTTTATGAAACTGGAGATTTTACAAACCCATGAATCCCATCTGTTGAGGAAGGTCACGTGAAACATTTCGCAGTCGCTAAAAACTGAAGTGATCTGCTGGTGACAGCCTTTTGTCTGCTTGTTTTTAATAAATAAAGTCAGAGCATTCACTCAACTTTGTGGCCACTTCAGCTTCTGAAACATACTGCCAATCAATCAGTTTTATATCTTCCATTTTTACTTATTTTTCTGTTTCATGTGTTGTCCCTAAACTGCTGTTTTGTGTTGTATTTTGTTGTTTCATTAGCCTGAAACTTCTGAGCTGTACTGTTGATAATAATTCTGTTGTCAAGTTATGTGATGAGATTCAGAAAAAAGAAAAACCTGCGGTATTGGTGTTTGGTGACGTTCTCAGATGAACGTCTGACAGCTGTTGAAAAAAAAAAAAGTGTTTGATAACATTTGTGTAGAAACACAAGCTGAAACTCGTCTTTTGATTCACGTGTTTGTCAGAGATGTTTTTGTTATAGAGGAATGAATGTGAAATGCATTATCATGTCATAAAAGATGTAAAAATAAATATAGTTTTGGAATAATGTTTCATTGACAAAGTGGGCTCTCTCTCCTTTATCAATTAAAAACATGGCACAAGTAAGCTTGTTATATTAAAATAGGAAAGCCCTGCAAAGAAACGTCCGCTGTAAGAAATGCTCGTGAAAATGAAGGAAATGAAGTGAATATGTTGGAGTTTCACTTTCACTTGACTTATGATTTTAAAGACAAACACTGTTCTTAATAATTGAACGATTGGATCCACCTTGGACAAGGACATGAAGAAGACTGCCTGATAAACTGGGTCTCAACATCAAGATATGTAGTAAAACTAATCATGTTTATAGTGAACGCTATAACCACATTTAAAAAAAAGTTTGAATTTCAATGACCAGTCTGCTGGTGAGCATATCTTGCTAAATCTGTTCATTTATCAATGACAGACCTTTTATAAACGACAGAACTGACTAACTGATCACACAGAATAATTAATTATACGTAGTTAAACTAGCCGGGGTGTTAATGACTTAAACTACTGGACCTACAGTTCTGCTCACATGATTCAGGAAACACATAAACCAACCATCGCTACATTTTGTTCAAAGAAAACACAAAGTTTTGGATCTGTCTTTAAAAAAAAAAAGAGAAGAAAAAAAACAAAACAAGGCTAGCCTCTTTGTGGTTTTCATCAACACAACAAAATAAAAGCTCACTTTGTTGTTTAGTTTAGGTTTGATTATCTTCATTTTATTTTAGTAATTAGAAGCCGTCTCATTGCATAATAAATCTGCAGTGATACAGTTTCTATCATGGAACATCTTTTCATTAAATAAGAGCACCACAGACAACAGAATTTTCAACTTTAAAATGAACAGTTTTAATGGTCATTTGGAAAATACAAACAAACAAATATACACTTTCTGCCACAGTGTTACACTTTCTGTTCATTCCAGTGTACTATATATCATTACTTTAGTTTTTTGACACTATATATTTTTTACTTTCTGCGATACCTCCACTAGGGGGATGCATAATTTCTTCATAATACCAGAGCTGATCATGCTGACCTGTTATAGTGGCTGTAGTTAAAGTTGCTATGCCCATTGCTCAGTGTACTTTTTTTTAACCCCAGTATTTCCTTTTTTGTCCATCATGCTGCCTTAATTTTATACAGTGAGCCTTTATCTTTCTTTCATTGTGTCTATTGATTTATTTTGTCTGGCAAATCCACATGGGCCATAACAACAAACAAACATTGATGCTCATCTATATAGTGCATACCAAATATACTTTATATTGCCAAAAACATTTGCTAGTCTGCCTTAATGCACATATGATCTTGAGTGACATCCCATTCTTAATCCATAGGGTTTAATATGATGTCAGCCCACCTTTGCAGCTATAACAGCTTCAATTCTGCTGGGAAGGCTTTCCACAAGGTTTAGGAGTGTTTATAGGAATTTTTGATCATTCATTCAGAAGCACATTTGTGAGGTCAGACACTGATGTTGGATGAGAAGGCCTGGCTCACAGTCTCTGGTCTAACTCATCCCAAAGCTGTTTCTTCAGGTTGAGGTCAGGACTCTGTGCAGGTCAGTCAAGTTCTTCCACACCAAACTCACTCATCCATGTCTTTATGGATCTGCTTTTTTGCACTGGTGTGCAGTCATGTTGAAAGAGGAAGGGGGCATCCCCAAACTGGATGAAATTGTCCAAAATGTCTTGGTATGCTCAAGCATTAAGGGTTCCTTTCATTGAAACTAAGGGGTCGAGCTCAACTCCTGAAAAACAACCCCACACCCTAATCCCCCCCCTCCACCAAACTTTACACTTGGAACAATGCAGTCAGACAAGTACTGTTCTCCTGGAAACCACCAAACCCTGACACATCCATCAGATTTCGAGATGGTGAAATATGGTGGTGAAACTGCTCTAGGGTCCAGTGGCAGCATGCTTTACACCACTGCATCCAACGCTTTGCATTGGTGATATAAGGCTTGGATGCAGCCGCTCAGCAAATGGAAACCCATTCTATGAAGCTCTCTATGCACTGTTCTTGAGCTAATCTGAAGGCTACATGACGTTTGGAGGTCTGTAAAGATTCACTCTGCAGAAAGCTGGTGATCTCTGTGCACTATGTACCTCAGCACTGCTGACACCACTCTGTGATTTTACGTGGCTGTCGTTCCCAATCACTTCCACTATGTTATATTCCCACTAACAGCTGACTGTGGAATATTTAGTAGTGAGGAAATTTCACGAATGGACTTTTTTCACAGGTGGCATCCTATCATGGTACTACGCTGGAAGTCACTGAGCTCCTGAGAGCGACCCATTCTTTCACAAATGTTTGTAGAAGCAGTCTGCATGCCTAGGTGCTTGGTTTATACACCTGTGGTCATGGAAGTGATTGGAACTCCTGAATTCAATGATTTGGATGGGTGATTGAGTACTTTTCGGAATATAGTATATAAACATTTTTATGCAAACCAGATATTCAGAGAGTAACACTAAATCCAATAGGAGGCAGTAATGTTCCTGCAACGTCAAGGATCTCGACTGCCGTAAATCGCCACCAGCGAAGAAGAAAAACAAACATGGCGACTTCCACGGCGCAAAATGGAAAGGCTGTTTGTTCTTCGGATGTAGATCTTTTGCTTCACCCCGAACTGTTGTCTCAGGACTTTCTGCGGCTAATTTTATGTGAGGTAAGTCAGTGGCTTAAGAGGAACGTGGGGAATGTGATTTATTGCGGGTATAAACGAAGAGTACTGAAATGTTAGCGTGCAAGCTAAGAGACGAGAGAGCATTCTTTTTACTGTTTAAGCAGCGCAGCACACTCAACACGAATGTTTTTCTCTGAATCAGAAAAACGTGAGTAACAGTGACTGTGGGAGCAGGGACCAGCTCACAGAGCTCTACATCCGGCATGTCGTTCCTCTGCCGCAGAGGACTTTACCGAACACCCGCTGGGGACGGAGAATGGAGAAGAGCCGAGGGAGGCAACCGGCAGCTCACGGGGCGGACAGGTATGTGTCCACAAGCGTCAGAGCTGTGCAGGTATTAAGCCCCGCTATCAGCCTATAGATAGGTTCTCTGTGCTGTTAGTGTATTGTTATTATTGCGCTGTTCAGACCACGGGCGTATCAACTCTGTGATAGCCCTTACTGCCACATTGTATCAGTGCAAACACCTCATCTCACATTCTCTTTCTCTCTCTCGTACCCACATAAACAATGAGTGGAAAAATAATTGCATAGAAATAATCTATGTGCACTAATAATAATATCAGTAGCAACATTCCAGCTTTTGATCAGCACCATGTACAACAGCTGCAGTCAGAGATCTAAGCTTATGCTACAAATTCAACCAGGTTACAACAAGCCCAAAGCAGATTCAGCTGTGCTAAAGTAACAGTCAGCTATAATGTCTGTAAGCATAGAACAAAAGGGAGAAGCTTGTTAACCACAAGGCCTCACAGGCTGACTGGATGGGAGCACACTGATTTATAGAATTCCTTATTCAGTAATCATTTGCAGAGGACCAGCTTTTAGATATATCACACATACATATTTCACTACGACTGCATATTTTCAGCACAAACAAAAACACAAACCCACAACACTCATTCACCAGAACTTCATCTTTTGGGCCTTGCGCTTAGCAAGTCATTGACAGCTCTGTTTAAACCAAAAGTATACTCATCCTGCTCTCACACTACTTGTTTGTTCTGGCTTACTAAACATAATTTATTATAATTATTATTATTATTATTATTATTCATAATAATAGCAGTACTGTGCCGACAAACAACTCTATAAGGCACACTTCAAAAACAAAGTGCTCCATGAGCCTGCTTTCTTTGAAAAGTCTTTCAGTGTATTAGTAATAAGAATTAAAGAAATTTGACGTATTCTACACGTTTCTATTTGAACATTTGATTTCAATGAGGGGGACTTCACTAGTTTTATTTATTTAGCTTGTTTACATGCTATTTCCATTTGAATATAGTATATGTATAAGGGGAAGTGCCTGTTAAGGAAAGTTGTAATGCAGGCAGAACACATTTGGACTGGAATGCAGGCTGCATTTGGACGCTCTTGCTGGATGTACATGCAATCTGCACAGCATAGTCACATTTTTGAAAAATTTGTTTATTCAGCAAGTTCTACAGACAGCAGCACTGACATTAGCTTTGGGAAACTGTAGTTATATCTAATAGAGGCCGCAGAGAAACATTGCTACAGATTTAACTAATGTTAATCAGTAATGATAATACTGAGATAACAGGTCTAACTGCAATCTTTAGATCATATATCAGTATCCTGATAACAGGTACAGACCGATACAGTCGAGGTGTAAATGGAGCAAAACAAACCTGTAGTCCTAATGTCAAAATAAGCCATTTGAACATCTAATTATTATGTTTTTTTTCCAGCTCTAGTAATGACCACAGTAGAAAAAGGCCTTTGATTGTTTTCGACGGGAGCTCCTCACACTCTGGCTCGCTGAAAGTGAAAAAACCAGAGGGAAGTGTAGCGTCAACAGGAATCACCGACAGGTTAAAACCTCCTCCAGTGACAAATCTGTCCAACCCCATCCGCAAGCTCTCAGGCAACACATCTTCATCCTCTTCATCCATTCACCGCAGCAATGACACAGCAAACCTCAAACGAGAAGCAAATATGCCGGTAGGAACTTGTTAATTTTTTCCCTCGGTTATTCATGAGCTCAAAAAATTATCCAGAATTGTTCATCCTATAGAAGATAATCTTTAGAAGCTATAAGGAAATTTATAATCAAACAGCACATGATTCAGATACTTACAGATTCTATAAATTAAAACATTAAATTGTGAATAATTGATGATCATGAAATATCATAATTTCTTTCCTTTGACCCAGTATGTCCTTGCCTTATACATTAAGTAGTATTGATAATTCTTTCTAAGCACAGTTCATAATACCTCGTGATGTTTTGTCTTCCATTGTTTCAGGGGGCACTGAAGTCTCCAGAAGTGAAGAAGAAGATCCAGCATGTGACTTGGCCTTGACCTCTGATCTCTTTTTCATACAGACCTGATGGGACCTCAAGGTCCGGCAGACAGACCACTCCTCTCCCTGCTCCTGCCCACTCCCTTAGCTGTCCCATCACAAGTTTCCCAACTAATCTATCCACAGAAAGATGTGGAAACCCTTTCAGCTGTGTTTCAAAGCCACCTAACTGTTCTTATTCAGTTATGAGAGTTCACACACTGTAATGAGCTTCCTTGTTGTTTTCCAAAGCCTCAAGTGCCCTTACTACCAACATTCAGCAGCTTGCATTAAATCCTATTCAAAATGAGTGAAATGAATTACTGCTCTTAATATTCTGTTGTTGGTTTAGGTAAGAAGGCCCCAGGGTGCTGGATGACCAGTGAGTTTCTTGGCTGTGTTTTGTTTAGAAGTGGGTGCTAAAGAAGTCTCATAATGTGATAGCAGTGGATGTAACCAAGAGGCAGTGCAGATGTTATGAGACAGTTCTGTTCCTCTGGTGTATTTTAAACGAATACAGAGCCCAGGTCATGCTGAACTTAACATTTTAGAAGTTGTGTGTACATTAAGACCTGGTAATAGGTGTGATTTGGAAATCTTTCACTATTATTTCTATTATGAGCTCAACTGAGATCTACATTTATTTAGCACTAGTTCACAAGTTCTGGGTTTTTAAATGTCAGTCTGGTGTGACACTTTATGTATGTTGCACATAACGCGGAGATAAAGGCAGTGTTGAACTGCATTATAATTCACTGTCACAGAGCCATTTTGAAGTGGATAGATAATATTCATGTATAATCCTGTTATCAAAAATATTGGGAGACTAATGATTTGTAAATTATTTAAAGCCTATATTGAATTAAAATAGTGCAAGGAAAGAATTTTTTGTAAAAAGAACTTGGTTAATTTGAAATGTAGGGATGTAGCTTGCTTTAAAAAAAAAAGTTGATAAGACAAGATTCCAACATTTACATAAAAAAAAAAAAAACTACTGTTGTAATGTCAGACCAGTAATTGTTTTGGGTATAAAAAGAGCATCCCAGAGAGGCTGAGTCTTTCAACAGTAACACTTATGTAAATACAACCAGCTGCTGGACTTTTGGAGAGCAATGTTGTCCCATTCGTGTTTGGTATGGGTTTCTAGACTTTTTTAATATATTTTTTTCCCCATGATGCTGCAGGCAGGCCAGTTCAGCACCCGGACACTCTACAAAGTACAAAGCCATGCTGTTTTAATAGCTGCAGTATGTGGTTTATCAACATCTAGCTTAAATATGCAATGCTTTCCCTGAAAAGATGTCTGGATGGGCGCATGTGTTGCTTTAAAACCTGTATATACCTTTCAGCATTGATGGTGCCTTTCTAGATGTACAAGTCGCCAGTTCCATAGCCACTATTGCGCCCCCATCCCATCAGAGATGCAGGCTTTTGAACTGAGTGCTGATAACAAGTCAGATGGTCCTTCACTTTAGTCCAGAGGATGAGTGTCTGTGTTTTCTGAAAATAATTTTGAATTTCAATTCAGTTTTCTGCTTTGCTTCAGTCCATTTTAAATTAACTTTAGCTCAGAGAAGACACTATCATATGTGCTGTATATACAGGTGGGCTAATACATTTAAGCACTGTAGATGATGAGATATTCAAAGTAAATGCAGTTTTTTGGTTGTTTTTTTTATTTTTTGCAGCTTAGTGAAACGCTGCCTCTCTGAGATGCTCTTTATTTATTTATTTATTTTTACACCCAATCATGTTACTAACCTGTTGCCAATCAACTTAGTTGCAAAATGTTCCCCCAGCTGTTTCTTTTTAGTTGCACTTACCTTTCCAGTCTTTTGTCGCTCCTGTACCAACTTTTTTGAGACATGTTGCTGCCATCAAATTCAAAATGAGCAAATACTTTTGCTGAAATAGTAAAATGTCTCAAACATTTGATATTTTTTCTATGTTCTATTGTGAATAAAATATGGGTTTATGAGATTTGCAAATCATTGCATTCTTTTAAAAATTTTTACATTTTACACAGCGTACGAACATTTTTGGAATTGGGTTTGTTGTATTGTAAGAGTAATGTTATCAAAGTGGGAGTTTGGGGTTTTTATCTTCAAGAAGAGTACAAACCATGATTCTGTAGTGGAAATCACTGCACCAGGTCATTAATACTTACTTGGTGAACACAGATTATTAAATGTACAAGCTGAAACACTACCATGCAAAGTAACAAAACAAAACAGATTAAATCCAGAAACGATGGACTGAAGTGAAATGAAAAGCTCTTCTGTGGTCTGAGAAATGTAAATTTGAAATCCTCTTTAAACCTCATGAGGTTTTGAAGCTAGAGAGGAGAGGGACCGCCTGTCTTACTTAGTTGCATTAGTGAATTTAGCATGGGTAACTTACACATCTTTGAAGGCACCGATAGTAATAACACAGCAACACCTACTGCCATCCAGCCGACTTGTGTTTCAGTGAAGGCCTTGCTTATTTCAGCATGACGATGCCAGACCACATTCTGCACGTACTC
The DNA here is from genome assembly GCA_015108635.1 of Andinoacara biseriatus. Classification (NCBI taxonomy): domain Eukaryota; kingdom Metazoa; phylum Chordata; class Actinopteri; order Cichliformes; family Cichlidae; genus Andinoacara; species Andinoacara biseriatus. The sequence continues at coordinate 10,799 of VUQJ01030287.1, forward strand.
CAACAGTATAGCTTAGTAAGAAAAGGGTCCAAAACTATGACAAAAGAAGCCCTGAAGACTTTCAGAACTACAAGAATTTAACTCAAGTTTCCAAAAACTTGCACTAACAGAGTAAGCGAGGCAACACAGTGGTTATCATACCACTGAAAGAAATCATTTCAGTATTTGAAATGTCATCTGTAGATATTGGTGAAACTTGCAAATTGCTGCATTGTTTGTATTACATTTTACAGTTTACCAACTTTTTGGAAACTGGGTTGTATTTGAATATTTATTCAGCTTTTATTATTCATTTAGACACGTGAAATGAGCATGGGCAAAACTGAGAATGCAGATCTTTTGAAGTATATTTATTGAAGAAATGGAGAAATTGACTTTGCAGTTAGTGTCACTGATGGAGTTCATCAAAACACAAAGAAAGATGCATTTTGAATCAGTGTTTGCATAAAGTGTTTTTTTTTTAAATAAAATATTAAAATCCCCCCAAATTGAGGATGATTTAATTATGGTAGAAAAGTCAAGAGCTTTATGGGTCATGTTTGACATGCTGGTGTTTTAACATATAGTACCACATAATCTTAACTTAAACTGAACATTGTGGTAAAACTGAATTAAATGTTAAAATCAGTCCACCTCTCAATCTGCAGTACCTTTTCTAGTACAATTGTACGTCTTTTCTCTTTGTAAATTATCAATAGAAACATCTCTACTGGCTCGTTTCTTTTTTTTTAATTCCTGAAATTATGTTATTTCATGCAAAATTTATTCATTTATTTATAATTATTTATATTTCATGCAAAATGTATTTTTAATTACTCATTTATATGAACAAATGTGCAATTTTATCATTTAATTGGTTAAATATCACAAAACTTCTAATTACATAATCGCGCTAGTCCATGCACAAAGCAGTAATTGTCATTCTTTAAAGCTGAAAGTGCAGTAATTCTCTTCAGGATGCTTCATACAGTATCTACTTGAATACATTTTGTTTTCATAAGCACATTACAGCACATTCATGCTTACATTTACTTGATTAGTAACTTTTTTTTTTTCAGAGTGAAGATTTAACTTAAATAAACTCTCTAAACTCAGATGACACTGTTAGTAGTTTGTATTTCATATACATTCGTAGCAATGCTGTGTAGTAAAGATATTATAGAGGCTATGCCCTGTGCTCGAGTAGAATTTATCAACTCTGCATCATTCCTTGATCATAACACGGTCATCCTGTTGGATGTAACCGTCATCACTCAGACTGAATTAGATGTCTTTGCCGCACTCTGGGCACAGGATATCGTCGCGTTCAGTGAGAAAGCCACGGCCAACCAGGGACACGGAGCACTTCTTACAGTTGAAGCAGTCATTGTGCCACTGGCGCTCTTCAAAGGAAATATACTTGCTGCCTCCAAGGCCTGAGAATATCAAGTTGAAGTGAATACAACTGAGAAGCCTGTTATAAATAAACCTTATTAGATTCAAATAGATCAATAATTACCGCTAATAGGGGTGGTGCATGAGGCACACTTCTTAGCGTAAAGGTTGCAGAAGCAGTTGAGGCAGTAGGCAAAGTCATCTCTAGAGGTAAATCTCTGTCCAGACAGCTGCTGCTTGCAGCTCGTGCAAAGGAAGCAGTCCTTGTGCCAGGGCTGGTCTCGGTAGGTCACCCCGCCAGTGGTGATGGGCTATTTAGAGGGAGCTGGATTACTGTCACACTTTATTGCTGTTACACATGCAACAATAATAATGTAGAGTGAAGATGGAGAATAAACTATTTCCATTATACTTGATTTTATCATATGTAGCAGTTGATGTGCTACCTTCTTGCAGTGCACACAATGCATGGCAAACTGCTTCTCATAGCAGGGCACACAGTAGTTCTGGTTTTCTTTAGGGATGAAGCTCTTGGTGCCAATAGGCTGCTGGCATCTCTGGCAGGTGAAGCAGGTCTCGTGCCAGCTGTTCCCCTTGTGCTCCATCTTCCTGGAGCCTTTAGAAAAATGTAAGCTTACAACTAATAATAACATACCAAACTAAGTTTCAGTTTTGAGTTAACACACAGTATACATGTTCTGGTACCCAAAAGGCTCAGCAATGTATGGTTTTATTCTCTACTGTATACTGCACATGTTTCTGTACTGACCAATGCTCAAGTTTGACTACATAGGAATAGGATTAGATAATTTGTAATTACCTATTACTTAATTTGTACATACTAGTGTGTAAACAAAACACCTGCTTATGAATGTAGTTTTAAAACTTTTCAAATTCATGTTGCCACCCCTACCCATAAATCCTGCTGGCCTCATTATGGAGTTTACCCAGATTGCTGTAGTACTTACGGGCAGGGATGGCAACATGAATCTTGCCCAGTTAATCAAAAAGGAAAAATAAAAGAAAATGTTCTTGCTCATCCAGTGGGAAAATAGCACAAATAATATGAGTTCTGGCCCATTGTCCATCTGCTCCTCTCCTCGTGGTCACTGAAACTCACAGAGATCTGTGGCCAGCAGATCTCTGTGCTGCACAAAAATGAACTTCTTTGCCCCAGTTTGAACACACACTCCCACTGCTCTTTAAAAATTACACACTCAAAACATAACCTGCTCTGACTCACCACTTAGTGTGGAATTGTAAATCTTTATTGTCTTGTAGTTCTTTCAGTAAGTTTATTTGAATTTTAGCTTGGTTTTAGTTAAATAGTTGCATGCTTATTTTTGTAGAGATCCAGTATTGAACCAGCAACTCTCAGACCTCTGAAGTGCTTTTTTACCCTCTGGGTTGCAGCCAAGTTTTTTCCAAAATAGAAAGCCACCTATAACATCCAGTCATGGATTTTATTCTCATTACAACTTTGACATAATGCAATCTACATATTCTTCACACCTTTGTTGAAATCATATTGACAAGGCAAGGTTATTTTCCTGTATATCAGCAACCTGCTGCCTGCTGTACTGATCTATTTTATTTTTCATCCTACCTGGCATGATGGTTTTCTTGCATTCGTGGCACTTGGAGGAATACTCATTGGAGTAGCACTCAGTGCAAAGGAGCTGCTCATCCTTGGTAGAGAAGGGCTTGTCCACCAGGGAGCGCTTGCACTGGAAGCACTTGAAACATTCCTCATGCCAGTGTCGGTCCTTGTAGGATAGATCCTGCAGAAAGAGCAGCATTCAAATCAGAGAAACACATGGAAAGGTAAAGACAATGTGTTTGTGCTTGTATGTGTGTGTATATATGTACGTATTTATTTTACACCTCTTACCCTGGTGTTACATCCAATGGGCTTCTTGCACTCCTCACAGGTATTGGAGTACAGACTTTCATAACATTTCACACAGTAGGGATTCTCCTCTCGCAGGACATACTTCTTCCCAAACAGGGACTCCTTGCAGTAGTGGCAGTCATAGCGTTCTGTCATTTTGACCCAGGATCGCTTAGCTGAGCGAGAGGCCCAAAACAAAAGAGACAAAGCGTGATATTTTATACACAGGATGTGTGTGCCATACACAGTTTCATCCTTGAAGTGACACTGGCAACCACTAGAGAGCTGTTTCTTAGAAATCAAACTTCTGACTAATAACGTTTTCTAGGACACATTAGCAGACCTGTCACTTTACTTTGCAGAGTTTTTCCGTGCATTTCCCTCTTTCATCTTCCTCTCCCATCTCTCAACCATCCTTCATTTAGTGACAGATGAGAAGGTGAGAGATGAGGCAGATATAAATAACTCCTATCAGTCCTGCTTAGAGACAGTCAACTTTTGCCCTGTTGCATACCAACACACACTATGCCACTATACGCTGACCCATTTATCACCTCACCTCCAGCTGTCAGCACCAGATCAGAGTATCCCTCGTCATCGTGTATGTGCGTCTGTGCATAAGTGGGTTTAAACGACACTCGTAATAATGACTACTTGCAATCTGCAGCTGTTTGTGGTCCACCTGTTGAGCTCGCTGTTATTCCACCTGTGCCTATACTGCTAATCTTGGTTAACCAAGGTTATTATAAGCTATTTCTTTGAGAGTGTTTCTTTGCATGTGAGAGAGAAGATACATGGCAAAAAAAAAAAGAGCTCCATTCACCAAGATGGCATTAAATACTATCAAGCGCTTACCAAGTAAGGTAAAACCCCCAAGCTTACATTTCCTCCCACCCACTGTTTCATTCTGTTCTGCTTTCCTGTATTTCTGCTTTAATCTGAGCTGCTTTCCATTGTGATTCCCATAATCTTACTGTTCTTCCCTTTGATCTATTTACGATTACTGTGGATTTCCACCTAAGTGGTCCAAAGCAAGATCCATGAGTGTTTTGTGATGCTTCCCACATTCAAGAGGTTAGTATCTTTTATCTAGCTGAAGTTGAGACGTTTAATCTGCTCGTCCTTTCTGCTCGAAGCACTCTCAATCCCCTCCCACATTCCCTCACTGTTTATCGCTCCCACCATGACTCACCTAGCTTATATAAGGATTTATCTGACTCCTAAAAATAAAAAAAGGCTAATCTGAACTGCCACAAATAAAAGCTTCAGCTATTCAGACATGTCATGCAGCTGTTTCCCAGCTTCTGGGGTCTCTTTGATGCTACCCAGCTGGGAGTCAACCTGAGCTACAGGCAGTTAGCAGAAAAGTGAACCATTAGAAAGTTCTAGCTCTTAAACACAGCTTATGCTGTAGTGTTTTCACAAAATCAGTGCGTGCATAGCATTAAATACATGCACTGGAACATTTATGCTTCACAAATCTTTAGTTCCAGTCAAACTGCAAAAAGAAATCGGGTCATCTCATTATACTGCCAGAAAATGCTGAGAAAAACTTCACAGCTTTTATTCATCGTTCCATATGTTGTCTTACTATATAAAAATAATATAAAAGTAAAGCTAAAAACCAGTACTTTTTCTGACCCCAAAATAGCATACTCAGAGCAGTGTTCGACTTTCCTGAACTAATAATGCTGTAGGAATTCTTTCTCAATTGAGTAACAACCTTGTAAGTGGAAAATGGAATTAAGTGTTACATAGAATTAAACTTTAATTTATTCTTAACTTGATCTGCTGATTCCCTTTCAAGCAAACTCAATACAAAATCTGAACACCCATAAATCTAAAACTCGCTATACATACAAACCGTATTTGGATTTCTATGAGAGAGCACTGTTTTTGTACAGTTAAGAAAAGTGTGACCTTATACTGAAATGCATCACACCAAAATACTGTAAAGCCGCATAAAACAGAAGAACGTTATTGCAAAGTCGCTGCTTTTGTAATAGTAAATGCAGCTTCTCTAAAATAAGGTTTAAAGTTGAAAAGAAGGGAGAAGAAAATGTTCAAAAAGGAAAAAACAAAGAATGATTTTTACTAAATAAGGAATTCAGGCTGGATGAAACAGGCCACGGAGAAGGTGAGGTGATGGAAGAGGTGGTTAAATTGTGACAATGCTCTGCAGGTGGAAAGAGGGAGAGCAGGAGCAGGTGGATGGGGAGGCAGATAGGAGGATGCCAGTGTGGTGGAGAATGGAAGACATGGTGAATGAAGACCAGTGAAGAGAATGAAGAGGTGGAAGAATGGACAAGTGGATGCATGAATAGTGGAGCAGTTGAACAGAGTTGGTTCTTACCTTCCTGTCTGAGGAGTGTGTGCCTGTGTGGAGTCTGTGGCAGACTGAGGGAGCAGGCTCCAGATGAGCTGTACTTACTCCTGATTGCTTTACTCCACCCATCAGGGGCTAATTGAAAATGGGGAGGGATGGATGGAAGGGGAGGGAAACAAGGGGGCAGGGATTCTTTTTTGAGCTGATCTATAAATACAGCAGTGCTTTACAGAGATAAATCTGAGGCCCCATTTCACTCGCTCATTCAGTCCCCAGCGCAACCATGTGGCCTTTTAAGGTCACTCAGATGTTGTTCACTTGCTCACATCCTGTCTGTGGGATTCACTTGTTCACTCACTCGTGCTTCACTCTGTCTTTTGTTTTATTGACATTTTTGTGTTTCCCCAGAACAGCCTTATCAAAGCATTCCACTCTTTTCCACTTCTTGGAGGGAAATATTCATTCTTTCCTGCTATTGTTTTCTTTCCATGACAAATACTCATCATTATCACAGCATTGCACTCTGATACATATGCATACTATTGAGTATTCCTGTGGCTTTTTTTATATGATAGAAAAGATACCAAGGGTCAAATGTCAAAGATTTTTGCCCTGTGAGATTTGCTGCTACTCAAATGTCTCATCTGTCCCTACTACCCTATATTTCCCCTCACAGGGGACTCCACATTCATTCCCCAACCTCCAATGTGTTGGCTACAATAACCAGACTTGCTAACGACAGACACCCACGTGTTTTCTCAAAAAATTTTTGCACTATTTTCTGCACCCCCACGTTCTCTCATTCACACTGTGGCCCCCTCAGTCACCCCCCCCCGCCTGAAGCAGGTTTTCCTGACCCTGATGTCCCTGGACACTCTCCAGTGAGAAAATGCATCAGCAATGCGCCGCTAAGATTCAAGTGTTCTATTTGTAGTACGCCATAAAGAGTTTGGTGCTTAAAAAAAAGTGTCAAATCAGTTTGTGAGGGTGTTGTCTCCATGATTATAGCCTGCATGTTCATCACAGTTTGATTCAGCCATCTCACTGGCCATCCCATCATTTCAGTTAACACAAATTTGTCTCAGGAACTACTGGAGATATTGATGTGAAAAAACAAAACAAAACAAAAGTAATGGCCACTAGAAGATTTATTGCAATGACTTTGGGAAACACATAAATTTTCATTTAAATCAGCCACACCAATAATTTTAGTTTAGTACTAGTTGTAGCACCGTACTTTAAACAAAAAGATGGTGAAGTTTGTTTATTAACGTTACGATTTAACTCAAAGCACATTTGCATTTAAGTGCACCATCAATGAGCTGCTAGCATGGCTGTTATAGGATTGCATGGGATATAAACAGCATGAGTTATAGCTTTCCCCCCTTTTTACTCCCCATATAAACTGATCAGCCATAGCATTAAAAACACACACAGGTGACCTGGATAACACTGATCTTAGGCCGCTGAAGGTTCTTATCTATATCAGATGTTACATTGTCATCATTTTGCTTATCAACCACCTAACAATGGACTAAAATGACCTAGGTTTAGCATTTATGCATCTATGACACCTTTATAAAAGCATCGTACCATTTTACTTCCAACACAGTAATCTCTATATCCACAAGAGTTGAACTATGGATGTTATATTATGCTGTCATCATGTCGCCTGACAACCACTTAGCAACAAGCTAAATGACCTGTTTTTAGCCTTTGTACACCTGCAACAGTCTATGAAAGCATACTATAGTTTTAATTTCAGGACTCTTACATCACATTTATATTAACAAAAGTTAAATTTTATGTGCCTAGTTATCAGCTAGCAATGGACTAAAAATAATCCTAAAAACAACATCTACCACTTTTTTTTATTTTATCTTTTTTAAGCTTTTCACATTGCATATTTTTGGGCATGGAAGCTTGTTTCTGCCATTGAAAAACATGCCATCCATAACTTGAAAATTTGAGTTAGATATCTCAAACGTTTGAGTTAATAAATCAAAATTTCAAGGCAAGCTTTCTGAAGGTACATCCTTTTTCCTGTTAAATCCTTCTGTTACTAGTTGAACTGCATGGCGTTATTATCAGCAAAAGTACCCTCGATTTGTTCACATTCGCTGTTCATGGGTGACTCGCTGGTGCTGTCACTATCCGATGTTGAGGGCACATGTGTTTGCACCATCTGCTTCTGGGTAACAAGGAAATAGCATCCTTCACAGAGCTTCATGATTGGCAACGCTAACTTGAAATTTCAACTTACTAACTCAAAATTTTGATTTAATAATGCAAAATTTTGAAATATCTAACTCAAAAGTTTGAGTTATGGATGGCATTTTTTTCCAGTGGCGTAAACAAGTTTCCATACATCTCAGTATGCCAACAGCACAAACAGACCAAACTGTACTGTAGCATGTGCATGCATAAGTTACAATACACCTCACTGTGGTGGCACACCCCAACCCCAGCGTCGTCCCCCAGTGGAACAATGCACCCTGCCACACCCTAAAAACTGGTCATGGAACACAACAAGGAATCCCAATTATTCATACTGAATCCAAATTAATCATCAGTAGAATGGACTGGAGCAGCAAGTAAGCAAGGCGGTTCTGTGGTGAGCACTACTGCGTCATAGCATGCGGCTTCCTGGAGTTTGAACCTGGAGTTTACATGTTGGACACATGCTTGTGCATATTTCCTGTTTCTCCCAGCACTTCATTAAAATATTAGCAGTAATTTTTCAAAATTCGTTTAAGTGTAGAAAACAGTAGTTGTGTTTTTAATGTATGCTCGGCATGTTGAAGCTTGTAGAACAGGAGCTTGTGTTGTTTAGACTGTTACTGTTAAATTGAAGTCAGAAGGCAGTTCGTCAGACAGAAGAGCATATTGTACTGTCTTGGAAGAAAGACTTGAAAAAATTTGATTATTGTTACTGTAATAGACATTTGGCATCTTTTTGTGCATCCGGTGTGTTTTTATTTTTTAAAAAAAGAGGAGAAAAACTAAAAGGATTTAACCGTGAAATCTCAGCACAACTAAAAATGATGTTTTTTGCTACTCATGTGTAAATTAAACTGATTATGCTTGTTTAACCCAGGCATGGGAAACAATCAATTTAGTTCAGTTCATTTAATATGAGACATGAGGTCTAATTAACTATATAACTGTGCAAATATGCCCAGTTGAAACGATACCCAAGACTGCCCTAATGTGCCCTAAGTCTTTTCCCCTTCCCCCTCTCTGCACTTTGTGGACTGAGGCCTCCAACTCAGCTGCTGAGGCCAAAGGGATAAAGGTGCAGCTGTCTGGGCACAGCAAGGCTATCGTGATGCTAAAGCCCAGCGCTTACTTCTGCTGCAAATACAGCCATGTGAAAAGGTCAAACCAGGCAGACCCCATCATCACTAGTGGACCGTTATTCATTAGTGCCAGAGCAACCAATTGGACTGGAATTTCTCTGGGTCATCCAAGATCCAATATGATCCCTTGGAAGAACTTCACTGCACTGCCTGTTAGACTTGATGAAATGGATCCCAGCAGCGGATTTTAAAGTAGCGTCACAACGAAGGTCTCAAATGGGCAGTTAGAACCGATAAAGATGGATGGATTCATTTTAGGCTCCTTCTGTGTGATAAGGGTAGCAACTGTACACATTAAACAAATATGTAGGACAGCTTTTTTGCATTTGCGCAATATTGCCAAAATTAGAAACATCCTTTCTCAGGCTGATGCAGAGAAGCTAATCTATGCATTTATTACTTCTAGGCTGAACTATTGTAATTCATTATTATCAGGCTGTCCTAAAAGCTCCCTGAAAAGCCTTCAGCTGATCCAAAATGCTGCAGCTAGAGTACTGACAGGGACTAGAAAG
>VUQJ01030291.1:0-13260 GCA_015108635.1 Andinoacara biseriatus
AGTGTTCTTGTCTGCCTATTAATCCCCAACAATTAATGTGTATGGCATAAAACATACTGGCGACTTTCTTAAAGTGAGATTAATTTGGCAGGGAGGAAGCTGAGTGGGCCTTTGTGGAGCTGGTTATCTTTCCTCAGCAGACTTGGCTAAGCTCTCCAAGCCTGGTGAAAAGAAGAGTGATACAGTGAGTGTGATGCAATGTGGGTCATTTGGATGGCATGAACATCACCAGGTTTTTAGATTGCTTTTCTTGATTGTGTGCAGAATTTACCATGAAGAGAAAGATGGATGCTAGCTATTCCCCTCCTCCACCCACACACACACACACACACACACACCTTGAGGCATAATTGGCTCTGATATGTGTGAGCAGTATATGCCATGTCTTTTGCATACCTATTTTTGACATACTAGCAACATCCTGCACTTCTGTTTTTAGTTCTCTTTCAGGCCGTATTGTTGGAGGCGTCTGGTGGTTCTTCACTCTCATCATCATCTCATCCTATACTGCCAATCTGGCTGCTTTCCTGACTGTGGAGAGGATGGTGTCTCCTATAGAGAGTGCTGAGGATTTGGCCAAGCAGACAGAGATTGCCTATGGAACGCTGGATGCCGGCTCCACCAAAGAATTCTTCAGGGTGAGAAAATAAAAACTGCTTCAAAACAAAACAGTTGAACACCGTCATTGTGAACTAGCAGCATTTGGAAATAAATTTGTTTTACAGTGTTATACGAGCACAGTAAGTGTAGAATCACAAAAACACAGGAGTGTTAACTGCCAGGAATCTACCAGGAATCTAAATATACTAAGTAGGTATTGATGAAACAAACATAAAGAGTTAAAATGGGATTAAAGTGATGGCATCTTCCAGCATTGTAAGTTCAACATTTACCTTTAACATTTAACACCCTAAAGACAGATAATAAAGTATTCATACTGACACTGTCTCTTTCCCTGCGCTTCCATCCCTTTCTTATTAACAATTCTGGCTGTCAGAGGTCCAAAATCGCTGTGTTTGAGAAGATGTGGTCTTACATGAAGGCGGCCGACCCATCTGTGTTTGTCAAAACAACAGACGAGGGTGTGATGAGAGTCAGGAAGTCCAAGGGCAAGTATGCCTACCTGCTGGAGTCCACTATGAATGAGTACATAGAGCAGAGGAAACCCTGTGACACTATGAAGGTGGGAGGCAACCTGGACTCTAAAGGTTATGGAATTGCAACACCAAAGGGCTCCCATCTCAGGTAAACCCCGGCCACTGTAGAGTGGTTGGATAAAAGCCTTTATTTGCTTTTATTTGCGCCTGTGCATGAGCTTTATTTCTCGCTTGTTTATTTGAAGCGCTGTCTTTACTGTATTTGCTCATTTATGAACATATATATGAGCTTTGGTTGATTTTTGTGCCATTTCATGCATTTTGATTGTTTTATGCACATACTGTCATACTAACTCAGTATTAATATTGATCTTCATCCTTCAAGTGCACTCTAATAAGACGTAGAAGGTGTGCCATTATTCTCACAATCATCCTCCAACTTTTTGTTCTTATTCATAGTTTGCACATATCACACAGGCGTTTCCAGGATGATCATTCCCATTTTAACCTCTGATCATCTTAGTTTCTGTCTGCAGTATCTAAGTATGCGGCTAGATTAGTCACAGCTGACTTGTGAGCACTAGCAGAAGTGTGAAGTAGGACTATGAGATCTCTCATCCTCTTTAAGCAGCTCTTTGTTTCTCTGCTGCCCTCCCATTATGTTCTAAACTCCCTCTTGTTCAGCTGTCACCATGGATGCATTCTTTCAAGTGTCCCCCTTGAACACACAGATGCATGCAAAAATGGAAATATGCCAGTCATAAACCAATAGGGTCCCCAAAGCAGTGGAATCACATTCCATATGGCTGCTTTACCACTTAAGCCAGAGCTCACGCCTCGAATGTGAAGTCAGCAGAGTGGAATTAGTATTTTTGCAACATTTAATGTGATAATTGACATAATGAAAGATAATCCATTCTGGATTTACTTCTGCCATTGATGTCCAAGAGCAACAGCTGTCATTTCACATTACATTAACACCTTAACCAACTTTCCATTTATATTTCTCCCGCAACTACAGAGAGAGTGCAGAAGCTGGTGGCATCTGAAGCTTTTAATCTATTTCTAATAGGCCTCATTCATTTTAATGAAAGGAGCCATATGGGAAGACTTTATTCAAACTCGCTGTGGATTCATACGGGTTTCCTCCTTGGTTGACAGCCAGAGGTCAGAATGCTGACTAGAACTGTTTCCAAAGCCTCGATCAGATGCTCCTTTTTAAAATTTCATACAAATTAGATTCCGTAAATGAAGTTTAATGCCGCATGAACGATAAGACAAGTTGATGTAAAACTGCTACAGCAGACCACAATGTAGCAGCGGGGCACTGCTAAGGGTGGCCCCTTTTTATCTCGCTCTCTTTGTGTTAATTATTAACCCAGTGATGTACGTTATTCTCAAGTTGTGATTGTGGTCACAGACGCCTGATGTGGAGTTTCATTAACAGATAGACATTTGTGATTGCATGGGTATTATTTTAAAGCATGGCAATCAGAGTGAGTCAGAAAATTTCAAATGTCATCTAGAAGTGACCCATGAATTCAAAGAGCTGAGTTCAATCATACCTGAAATGCATTGTTAATGAATCAGTTTCCAATGACCGCTGGATATTAGAGAAGAATGACTCTGACTCACTTTTTTTTCTCACCATATTAAATTTGATAGAGTACCAGCTGATACCAAGTACAGAACTGATTACAATGCTTTTTCATCTAATCGGTTTAAATAGTTCTTGGGACATCCCTAATTAGACATTTATATACTGTCATCCTTATTAGATTTCTGGACATGTCAAGTTTTTTTTTCCTAGACAGTAAATGAGATTGATGCTTCTCATAATGCATTTCAGGCCGGACTGAAAACAGCACTTAAAAAAGAAAAACTCTTAATTTTGCAGGAATGTCTTCAGAGACCACTTTCTTGTCAGTTGCTCTGTGTAAATGCTGATCTTCATTTCTAACATATACAATGTCCAGACATCCACATGTTTGCCTCATAGTTTGCAACCATCCCGCTCACATACAGTAACACTCCCTGACATGTGCTCACGCTGAACCGACTGGCAATACTAACCTACTGGTTCTCCAGAACATCCATGTCCCCATACTTCTTTTTGTGACTTCTTTCTTTTTGTCTGAGTCCACTGGGCTGAGAAAGAATTCAGAGGTTTTACCAGCTCTGAGAAAGCCGTGTTCCCTACAGCTGTGTTGTGCGCTCGAGGTTGGGGATAGTCACTCTTCTGTGTTCAGTGGTGAGAAAGGTAGAATGTCACCAAACCAAACTGCTCCCGCCGAGAAGAATTGGCACTGATTTGCGCAAAAAGACAATCAAATAAAGGCTGTTATCTTTACTTTTATGCAAATTCTGATTGCAGATTCTAGCTTTCTGTGATTTGTGGTTGGATAGAGTCTTTGTCAACAGCCCCACAGCTATAGGAAATACGCAAATACACGCACGTGCACACGCACACGCACACGCACACAAACCAGAGAGAGAGCTACTCATGGGGATATGCTTTGGATGATGTGTGTAGTTGGTCACACAATTTCTTTTTAGCCCGTTAGAGAAATAAACTTATTGTGAAAGTGATGGTAGCAGTTAAAACTGTCTAAGCCGCTGCTTGAATTTGTTTCTGCTATTATTTATAAATTAATCAGCATCAGCTTCTATTCACAAGAATGCTGTTATGGGTTGAATATTGATAGGTTAGTTGCCATAGCAATTTGTATGCTGGTGCAGCTGAAAGGAAATTACCATCTGTAGTCAGACTTCCGCATCCAAAGCATCTCCATTTATAGTGTTTGCTCTGCCTCTCTGAGGCCCCCGCTTGGTAAAACCTGACTGTATGGGCCCATTGCAGGTAAACGAATAACATGTGCATCCAAAGTCAGCACTCCTGCTTTCACATCAGCAGCCAAACGCAGGAGTGCTTCTAATTCTAAGTCAGTGTTGTCATTATCACCACCACCACCACCACCACCACCATACGACCAGTCTTTTTATATCTGTCCCATAGAGTGTCTCCTAATGGTTATCATTTTATATTATTTTCAAGAAACCCAGTAAACCTGGCAGTGTTAAAACTGAACGAGCAGGGCCTCTTGGACAAATTGAAAAACAAGTGGTGGTACGACAAGGGAGAGTGCGGCAGCGGGGGCGGGGACTCCAAGGTCAGAGCCAGTTTGATAAACCCTGCGGGTAACCCACCACCACTGAGAGTGGGAGGTGGGGTGGGGAGGGGGGTAACCGGCAGGCCCACGCTGCACTACCACTCCAGCAACATTTAATCTCTCTGTGGTATGGGGAAGAGCAAAGGAAAAGGACAGAGGGGGGTGATTACTGGGCCTGCAGGGGATGAATTTGAAATCCATAGAGAGGGGAATTTTTGTTTCATGTCCCCTTAAACAAAATAGCACTGATTTAAAACGGATCAGTGCCTACTAATTAAAACAGCAAAGTTCCTCGTGTTCTGACATTTTAAGGCCCCATGAATCCATTCTAGGACTATAGGTTTAGCTATCCAATTTGGACAATTTCACATAGGAAAAGATCAAATTAAGACAGCCTTGTTGCATAAGTGCAGGCAGTGTGCCGGTTACCCAAAGTGATATAGTAATACACATCTACTGCCTTAGGGAGCAAACCAACCGAGCTAGATGGAGTATTAATGCATATCACTTTGACTGATGTTTCTGATGATGTTTATGCGACATATTTGTGTGCACGTAGGTGTGGTTTGTGTGATATTTTTCTTTTGGTTTTTCGCCAATAAGCAAATCCAGGCATGTGTATCTATTTGCTGCTCTGTGTCTCTGAATTAATAACATAAAATAACATGGTATAATATGTTATTTATGTTATTCCCTTATGGTTGGAAGAATCCCAGTAAACCTAGCGGTGTTGAAGCTCAATGAGCAAGCCGTCTTAGACAAACTGAAAAACAAATGGTGGTACGATAAAGGGGAGTGTGGCAGCAAGGACTCCGGAAGAAAGGTTAGTCTCCAGCCCGAACCTGGCACCTCACAGCACCTCCCAGCACAACCCTCCTTCAGTACTAGACCAGCCCTAAGTGTAGCCCTTAGACCGCATTGCACTGAGCAGTACTCTCCGTGCGGCTCTGGCAGCTCTACTGTATTGGCCCAAATATACGATGATGATTAAGGATAACTCCCACTTGTTTATGGTTGAAAATGCATAAAAATAGACAAATACAATGTGTTTATCAAATTTTCTATGGATTATTAGATTTAAATAAAGGCTTTAAATGAAGCAATGTCTTTCTGGGCCAGCTATGGTATAAAATTGCACCATTTTACCGCCTGCTCAATCATTTTTTTACTGTAACAATAATCTTTATCAAAGAAATTTTTTACTAGTTAAAGTAAGCCTATGAAAAAATGAACAGCAGCCACATGGTGTGGTAATTTTAATTTCACAGCTTTACAAAAGGGTCAAAAAGTCTGCATTAATATTGGTTCCCATCAATATCTTTTGCTCCTTTTTAAAAAGACTGTGTAAATGTTAATTTAAAGCACTGCTAACAGTTGCTATTGTTCCACAACAGACAACAGGTATTTTTATTAGGTGTAGGTGCATTGCGGAGAACAAGCAGACATAGTGATGCTTTATTTTATGTGCATTAGATCAGATCTTACTCAGTCCAAAATTCAAACACCACACTGTATGGACAAAAGTACTGGGCCACCGAGAGGAGCTGGAAAGTCATGCCGTGAGACTCCTGGCACACAGTTTTTGTGCTGATGTTAATGCTAGAGGAGGTTTAGAACTCTGCAGTTACTGAGTCAGCAGAGTGACTTTTATGGACTTTGCACCTCATCATTCAGCCATTTCATAGCTGAGTTGCTGTGGTTCCTGGAGACTTCTACTTTGCAAAAATACCACTTACAGTTCATTGTGAAATATCTTCATGAACTGACTTGTTGCAGCAGTGGCATCCTATTACAGTACCACACTGGAATTCAGTGAGCTCTCAAGAGTGTTTGTAAACGTAGACTGCGTGCCTGAAAACTGTTGAATTCAAAGATTAAGCGGTGTGGCCCAACACTTTTCTCCATGTAAATTTATTTTATGAATCCACACTTGGATGAATTTTTCACTAAACTAGATTCTCTCATTCATAAAACATTTACAAGAATTGTCATTTTATGGTAATTATCCTGCCAGGAGGGTAGGTTAGTAAAACAAGTAGAGCATGGTCTTTTAGCACCCGCAGACTGGCCATCAGAGACCACCTTGTGGCCCTGCTACAAAGTGTACTCAACTAATCATAAAAAAAAAACAGCTTTTCATTGCCAAAAGGAGAAATGTGTTTAGTTTTAGTGTTTCAAAACATACACATTTTCACTTTAAAACAGGCCGGCTAAGGGTGGTGTGTGTGTGTGTGTGGGGGGGGTGATCAATACTTGCAGATATATGCCGAGGGATAATTCCAAACTCGCTTTCTCAGCAACACGAACGTAAACTAACTCAATACAGCTCGCTCTGCAGTGTATCAACAGTTCCATTATTCAAAGAAGAACGTCTGCTGTTTTGATTACAAAAAAGTAAATGCTCAAATGCGAAATGACCCCCACCTCCCACCCACAAACGCACGCACAAATTTTGAAATTTACTTTCTTGAAACACAGTCTTATAACTGGGTCAGCACTCTGGTGGTACTCTGAGGTTTATTTCTTACCACTGATGAGCCTGTGTTGTCAGAGATTTATTGTTCATTACCAGTGTGTAACTAAGCAATGTGTGGTGGATTAGTTACGACTGTTAAAATTAATTGCCAAACATTTGGACCATCTAGGTAGAATGAATCCTTATAAAACGGACTGTCCAACCCTGCAAACAAATACGAACACACATAAAATATAAATAGATTAAATATGAACAACTCAAGCAGACTTTTTGAACAAAGGTCTTTTCTGTGGAAAGGAATGAAGGACATGAGGGAGAAAGGTGAAGCCATTAACCATTGGCCTTTCCCTTTGTACTTTAGCCTTTATAATAATCTTGGCATTACACTTTTAATGTAAGTTATGCATGTATGGATGCCCTGTCAATCCATATTAACCCGGAGTTGCACAAAATCTGCCTGCTGCACTTGCATGCATTGGAAATTTATGTTATCTACTGCTACAAGAAGCAGTTTCTCCAGACAGAAAAGCTTTAGCTCTATAGTTCAGATACCTCTGTATGTATCTTCGTGTGGCCCACTGAACTTTTACCTTGCTCATACCAACAATTTTATTGATAGTTTGTGCAGCCGTGTCAAACTACGTGCCAAGAAGGGCTCCGTCTACAGGGAGCATGTTACAAACAATATCAGTTAGCAGTTATATTAGAAGTTAGGCTTTATGCAGGATCTGCAGTGCAGCTGAAGCCTATCTCAGTCATAAACTGTATGTAAAAGATAGAGCTTCAGGGTTTTAATTGTAATACTCAACAGATTACCAGTCTCTGTCAGACAGAATCAGCAATTACCCTAACAAGATACCCTGAAAAAGTCTCACGCATGATCAAACCCAGAACCTATTTGCTGGGAGATGACAGTGTTAGTCACTGCACCACCTTGCTACCATACACATAGTAGATGAAGCCCTGTATTGTAATCTATGCACATACACCGATAAGGCATAACTGTATGACCCCTGCCTAATATTTTTTTGGTCCCCCTTTTTGCTGCCAAAAAAGCCAAAACATAGGTATGGACTCCACTAGACCCCTTTAAGGTGTGCTGTGGTATCTGGCACCAACATGTTAGCAACAGCTCCTTTAAGGTCTGTGAGTTGTGAGGTGGGGCCTCCACAGATCGAGTGTTTGCCACAGATGCTCGACTGGATTGAGATCTGGGGGATTTAGAGGCCAAGTCAACACCTCAAACTCTTTGTGCTCCTCAAACCGTTCCTGAACCATTTTTTGCTTTGTGGCAGGGCACATTATCCTGTTGTAAGAGGCCGCAGCCATTAGGGCTTCATGGGCACCCGGAGTGATCTGTAGCCATGCAGCCCCATATACAACAAACTGTGATGTACTGTGTATCTTTTTCAGAACCAGTATTTTTGGCTATTTGGGCTACAGTAACTTGTCTGCTGGATCAGAGCACATGCGCCAGCCTTCGCACCCCATGTGCATCAGTGAGCCTTAGCTGCCCATGACCCTGTCGCTGGTTCACCACTGTTCCTTCCTTGAACCACTTTTGATAGATACTGACCACTGCAGACCGGGAATACCCCACAAGACCTGCAGTTTTGGAGATACTCTGACCCAGTCGTCTAGCAATCACAGTTGGACCTTGTCAAACTCACTCAAATGGGCAAGCGCAAGTGAACAAAAATGTTCACTGCTCCCTAATATATCCCACCCACTAACGGGTGCCATGATGAAGAGTGTTAGTCACATCACCTGTTAGTGGTCATAGTGTTATACCTGATCGGTGTATATATTTAAACAGTTAATGAAGGTTTTTGCTTTCCTGCTGAATTCAATGAGAAGATTGATGCTGTTCTCATATCAATGCGCTAACAATGTAGCTAGCACTAACAGCATTTAAGCTGGCCTGCTCTTTCCAAAGCTAATAAAATAAGCCTAGTAGCACCCACTAAATACATCATAGTTCATTTGTTTTCTATGGCCACAAAATAACCTGGATTAGTCCAGTGTTAATTATTTAGCATTATCTCTACATAGCATACTTGTAGTACTTATTCAGCTTTTTATTTTGCTACACTTTAATCCTCTGCCTGAAAAACTTTCATGTTCTCTCAAGCGACTTTAACTCCCCTCTGTGAAGAGCTGTTTACTGTGTGAAGTGCTAAGACACTTCACGTGTTGCCTTTTTTCCCCACTGGTCTGTATGTATGTATGTATGTACTACTGTACTACTGGCAAATTTTCACCTACTCATTTATTATTTAAAAAAAATCTCTGGACCAACTCTGGGATGATTTATAAATTCAGCTGACCAACATAACTTCAAGATTTAGTCTAGTGTGTTTGGAGAAAAAACAGCAGACTCAGTCCTTCGTAGCACATAATTTGGCACAGTTCCCCTGCTATAGAGTTTATCTACATATCTGGACAGAATACAGACCTAATAGATTTAAATTCAATATTTCCCTTTGCTTTAAAATCACTATATCTAATTAATGCCTGAATTTAAATTGGTGGCTAAAGACCACTCACCTTTCCACGTGTCTATTTGAGTGTCAAAAAATATTCACCATATAGTTTAATTAAATAAAATAAAATCAGTTTGACAGGTTTGCTTATTTAACTCTTAATAATTAATTCCCTCTGCATATTATCAACAGGCACAGATGTAATGTAGGGGCCCTTGCAGTAGAGATAAATAATCCATAATATGAAATAATGTCAAACTAAAAACGTGTCTGTGATGTTGTTGCATGAATGCATGCGTTGTGGGGTGTGTTTATGGACTTGTACCTGTACCCATTTCCTCACAAAAAGTAATTATTTAAGAGAAAACTGCCATTTGTGTGGGTTTTGACTTCACATTGTGTAAAATGGAAATCAGTGTCTAACTGTGTCCGGGGCCTGCCTCACAAAGTGAGTTCCATGCACTCAGACTTACACTGGCTGTGGCGTCATGCACACATTGTCTTTATTCTGACTGAAATTTTTGGGGTTAGCTGTTGGACTGTGACTTAATAAGATCCTGTGTTTACGCAAGGATGCACACGCACTTAATGAGAACGGTGTGACATGCAGGTGAAAGGAAAATGTCGCGCATGCCTCAGTCGCTGTCTTATCGAAGCACATGACTGATCAGCGTCCCGCTGTGTACCCACTTTTTGGTCCTTGAGTATTTATGTCATGACAGAGGGCACGTGTAGGAAAAAACACAACCAGAAGTTACTAAGGCTGAAGAGTTTAGAAGACAGGTTTCTTTTTTCTGATTGGTTTATGAATAGGTGTATTCTAGCCCACTCTGTTTGGGCTTCTGCTAATTAGAATCAGAATACTAGTCTCCCTTTAAAGATAGCCTCTAAAGTAGTAGCTTACTTAACTAATTTAATGTAAAATTAAGTCCCGTAAATGTGGATAAATGAGCTCAGAAATCTGGAAACAGATTAGTTTCATTATAGCACATTCAAGAGATGAAGTTTCCCACAAATAGCAAGTTACAATTCAATAAAAGTGAAACTGTTTCAATTTAGCTTCACATTAGCATAAAGTGTCAGGAAGTGAATTACAGATGCACAGTGCCAGAGTACAGCTAGAGTATGAAATCCTATAAAACAATATAGACTCACATAGTGTTATTAAATAGGGTTCAGTATTATAGCTGACACTTTAATGTGCTGTGTATTCCATTGCATCCTGCTGTGGGAATTACATCATTTTGTCTGCCTCTCTTATGACGAATACAATAAATCCCAACTTAATGTAGACAAAGCATAACCCAAAATGTTTCAGTATGTTACTTCTGTAGATACAAAATGGAGCAGAGTATTATTTGTGAAATAAGGCTTTTGCTCATGCTGTTTGCATTATACAATAGTGTCATTAGATGTTAGAGTTGCCTCAGATTTTCTGTTCTCGTAGTGACGAAATAAGCAAGGTATGTAAATGTAGGCAGTCACCTAAAGCTCATCATTGCAGTTAACTTCCAGCAGTTTTCGGAAGTACCTTCTTTACTTGCTGGTTTGTGAGAAGACTAGCTGTGCTACAAATTATTCATGATATCCTTTTTTTTTATGGGGACAGGTGATAAAATGAGCCAAATGTTGAGGGAGTGTTTCTAAGCCCAGGATTCACGCTTAAGGATGTTTTGATGAATCATTGGACCCTGCAGTGGGTATCAGTCTGTGCCAACATAAATTCACTCGGGCCCTCTGACTGGAACACCATTCTCTAACTTTGACTCATCATACCTTAAAGCTGCCTTTTGAGTCCTACGTTCCCATCCCTAACATTTTTGTACTGCCTACCCTTTTGTGAGAGCCTCTGTTTTGTAACTGCACGCACACAAATCTTTCAAATATTTATGAGTTAACTTTCTCTGGAAATTAAAGTCATTGAACCATTTTTACAGAATAACTCTGTGCCTGTTTTTTTTTTTTTCCCAGAAAAGAAAGTCAAAGTTAAATCCAAAATTAACCTGCTAACATATTAAAACCTGCTTTGTGAGGCAGGCCTCTGAAATATGTTATTAACATTAATGGGATTTTTTTGTGTGGTTATGTGTGTCTTCTCTTGTTGACTTTTACTTCTTTGTCTTCATGTATCTAAATACTTAAGGCCTTTATTTTTCAGTGTGGGTTTCTACTCCTAAGTAAGTAGGTTTGGTTTAGTATGGGTTATACAGTACTGTGCAAAAGTCTTGAGCTATCCCTCTTTTGTTTTTGTTTCCAAGGAACCAGACTATTGTTCAGGCTTCTGGAGCAGTAGCTCTCCAGCTTTTCTTTTCTTTCACTCACGTTGAGTCCATTCCATACACCCAAAGTCACTGAGCACCGAACTATGAGTCATTCAAGCATAAAAAGGCACCTAATTCAAGGGATGAACCAGTGTTTTGTCTACATTTACCTAACAGACAACTTAGCAAAGGACCAGTTTTAAACTGTATCTAGCAGCCTGTGACCAAAACACCTAATTTGTTCACATTTCTTTAGTTGACTCTACAAAAAATGCCAAAGATAACACAGTTATCACTGGCATGAACTAGCATTTTTCCATCAACTAAGGGATTTGCAAAGAGCTCTTATCCAAAAACTTGGCATATCTCGACATGGTGTCCAGTGTGTCCTTAAAAAAAAAAAAAACTGGACAAGTGGAGGATAAAAGAAGTGGCAGGTTTAAAAAAATCTTCAGCAAATGAACTGTATCTGAAAGTCATGCCCTCGATAAATAATAAAAAAAAATCCAGCAAAGAGCTGACACAGGACGTGAGAGATGCATCTGACCCTTCCGCTGATCCATCTGCTGTTCACCAAAACCACATCACAAATGGTCTCAATGGAAGGGTGGCTGTCAAGAAGCCATTCTTAAGGAAAAGAAACAGGGAGAAAAGGCTGAGGTAGGTCAAATTACACAAGAACTGGACTGAAAATCAGTGGTAACAGGTCTTATGGAATGATGAGTATGTACAGTATAGAAGAGGTCAGGTGAGCTGTCCAATGGTGAGCGTCTACAGCCATCTGTAAAAAACGATGGGGGCTCTGTCGGGGTTTGAGACTGCATTTTAGCCAGTGATGTTGGAGATCTTGAACAAATTGATAGAATTATGAAGGCAGAAAAGTACCGTCAGATATTTTTGATAATGCCATCTGGTAATTATGAGATTGGCAACATTGATTGGCTCCATTTTTCAGCATGACAATGATCTCAAACATGCTGCCAATTTCCATGAATAGTTGACAGGTTTCAATAAATCGCTGCACCTATTTCCAGTTTTACTAGGAAAAAAATGATTAAATGTGGGGCAGCTCAAGGTTTTTGCACTGTAGTGTTTTTGTCATTTTGCTCTACATGTATTCCACTTGAGTCATTTCATGTATGATTTTTGTTTGTGAAATGTAGTTTATAGCTAACTGTGTGTGTGTGTGTGTGTGTGTGTGTGTGTGTGTATCTGTGAGAGTCAAATTTGATGTCATATACTGCTGCCACTATCACTCCTCACCACTTGGCTCCGTCCTCCTCCCTCCAGGATAAGACGAGTGCTCTGAGCCTCAGCAATGTGGCGGGAGTCTTCTACATCCTGATCGGAGGCCTGGGCCTGGCCATGCTGGTGGCACTGGTGGAGTTCTGCTACAAGTCCAGGACCGAGTCGCGCCGAATGAAGGTGTCAACTGCGCGAGCTGCTGCTGCCTCAGCCGCTCAGGCCTTTCACTGCTCAGCCTTAGACAGTGGTGCTAGCGCCCCCTACACAGAGTTGCAGAGCTACGGCCTGTACGCCAACAACACTGTTAAGATATAAGGGCAGAGCACAGCCACGGGGTAGGAAATGCTGTGATCAAGCCATGATGATGATGATGATGATGATGATGATGATGATGACATCTGCCTCCCCCCCCCCCCCCCCCCCCCCCCCCCCCCCCCCCCCCCCCCCCCCCGCCCCCCCCCCCCCCCCCCCCCCCCCCCCCCACCCCCCCCCCCCCCCCCCCCACCCCCACACCAAAAAAAAAAACAC
>VUQJ01030291.1:18745-31032 GCA_015108635.1 Andinoacara biseriatus
AGTTTGTTTCTTCTCTTTCTTTCTTTTTTTTTTAAGGGTACCAAATCTAATGTGGGACCTCTCTTTCTGCCACATCACAAGTGAGAAAAGTGGGCAAGCAGAACTCATACATATCTCCAAGTGTTATGTATATAAAAGGATTTTTCTCTTCCCCAGTGAAAATGTTTGTTCTCCTTTAAATCAAGCCTCAGTGTACCAGAATTAGTTCCCTGCTGTGTGAATACTTTTTTCTTTCCTCCTCCATATGCGTCTTCTTTTACTGATGATGTATTAATTATTACGACAGCACAGCACTCTTCAGTGGAGGCTTTATCTTGGGAAATATGTTTTATATGGCATAACAGGATTTGTAAAAAAACAAAATTAAAAAGTTTTTAAAAAAGGACACTCTGTGTTTGTACTGTAAAGGAGATTTGGGTGCCAGCAAAGGGGCACCTTGAAGGCTATAAAAAGTCAAACACACACTGATGTTAAATAATCTGCAGATGCTTTTGTTGTTGGAAGCAAGTTTTGAGTTGATTTTAATTTAATCTCCTGTTGTATTTTTTTTTTTTAAGTGCTTGAAATTTAACACTGTGTGATTATTTCTTTTTCACAGTACTTTTACTACTGGAATCTAATCACAGTTTGATCACCAGAAACGCTGTCTTTTTGTTTGTTTTTTTAACTTTGGACAGATTAAAATTGAGTTTAATAATAATAAAAGTTCAATAAATGGGTTCACAGTTTTAATCAAAATAAAAATAAAAGAATACAGAATCCTGTTAGGAGTCAGACTTTTGAGAAATCTTTTTTTTTCTAACCAAAGTGTCCTGAAAAGAAGTCATCATGCTTTTGTAACTGAATAAAGGAATAAACTATGGATATTTGTTCAGTTTTATTTCCACAAGAGTCATAAATCTCACTCCGTGCCTTAGGCAAATGGGATGTGACTTTAGATATTACAAGCAGAGAAGGATAAAGCGCTGCCTGGGTCTGAAAGGAGTGCACTGATCCAAAAAATAATAATAATCTGAGGCAGTCTGTCTTTATCTGAAAGAGGAAGAAGGAAGGCAGTGTGTACATAAGCTGCTAGACAATTAAACAGAAACAATCAGGGTCATTGAGATTGGTGAGTACAGACATTTAATCAAGCGGCAACTAAATGTGCAATTCACTTGAATTAATTGGCATTTGTAATGTACATCATTTGTTTGTATAAAAACAGGAAAGTGCATATGCATTACCCCCAAAAAAAGAGAGGGGTATGTTATTTCAGAAGGTATTTAATAGGTTTTTTGATACCGGTGAATGTAGATGAGTCTGTCTCCCTGTGTTAGCCCTGTAACACACTGGCAGCCTGTCCAGGGTGTACCGCATCGCTTGCCCTATGGCAGCTGGGATGGGCTCCAGCCTGGATAAATGGAAGAAAATGGATGGATGGAAATGTGAGGAGAGTAAAAGGGTAATGTTTCATTCAATGTGAGGCCATCACTGCAGTGTGGGAATAATTATTTTATCTCCTACTGACCTAATACTTTTACTCACAAAGAAATGAAAAGTCTGTAATTTTTATCATAGTTTCATTTTAATGGAGAGAGACAGATATCAACCAAAAATTCCAGAAAAAAAACATGTTACATAAAAGTTATGAATTGATTTGCATGTCATGGAGTGAAATAAGTACTTGATCCCAAAGCAAAGCATGACTTAGTGGACTTGGTGGAGAAACCCTTGCTGACAAGCACAGCATTAAGATGTTTCTTGTAGTTGGTCACCCGGTTGGCACACATCTCAGGAGGGATTTTGGTCCACTCCTCTTTACAGAAACTCTCTGATTCTTTTAGGTTTCTTGGCTGCTGCCTGGCAACTTGAAGCTTCAGCTGCCTCCACAGATTTTATTTAGGATTGAGGTCTGGAGACTGGCTAGGCCAGTCCATGACCCTAATGTGCTTCTACTTTGGCCGCTCCTTTGTTGTCTTGGCAGCATGTTTTGGGTTGCTGTCATGCTGGAAGACCCATTCACAACCCATCATCAGTGTTCAGACTGAGGGAAGAAGGTTCTCATCCAAGATTTTACTGTTCATGACCCCTCAGTGCGGTGAAGTTGTCCTGTACCCTTAGCATAAAGACAGCCCCAAAGTAATGTCAAGCTCAGAGATGGAACTCTGAGCTTGACTGTGAGTCATACTCAGCATTTCTCTTCCTCCAAACACGGCTGTTCAAGTTGATGCCAAAGAGATTGAGTTTGGTTTCATCCGATCACAGCACTTTCTCCCAAGCCTTCTGTGAATCGTTTAGATGTTCACTGGCAAACTTAAGAAAGGCCTGTACATGTGCCTTCTTGAGCAGGAGAAACATTGCAGGTTAGGGTTGGGCGTAGTGTGTTACCAACGGTGTTCATGACTGTGGTCCCAGCCGTCTTCAGATCCATCAACAAGCTCCTCCTGTGTAGTTCTGGGCTGATCCACCACCTTTCTCATGATCATCGGCAAGATCTTGCATGGAGCTCCAGACTGAGGATTGATGGTCATTTTATGTTTCTTCCATTTCCAATTAATGGAACCAACAGTTGGGATTGATTGATTGATTGATTGATTGATTGATTGATTGATTGATTGATTGATTGATTGATTTCTGTGTGCCACATGGGCACACAACCAATTTGTGGGCACCAGAATTCTGGCTGGGTTGTAGGGGACCAAATGCTTATGTCACTCAATGGCAAGCAGATCAGCAAAGCTTGCATTTTTTCAATAACAGTTTCATACATCTTTCCTATTTTGACATGAAGTAGCTGTGTTATGCGGTTATCATGCCTGCCCCACACAGTAGTACTCCAACCTGCTCAGCTGTGATTATGTGAATTAATTCAGTTGAGTCGGGAAGTTCGCTTAGAATGGAACTATTGTGTGAAAGCAGTCTCTGTTCTATGTTTGGTTCATCTCACCTCATCACTCCCAACAAAAACAGCACGATCAGCACAGCAGGGGAGTGATGATAATAGCATGTCCCCACCACCACTACACCCCCACCCCTCATAGCGAATGTAAACTCAGAGCGTACAGGTGGATGCTGGTTGGAAGCGCCTTTTGAGAAATGCTTTATGAACAGTAATAACAACTGTTACCGTACCTTTCAAATGAGACAATGATGCAGTGAAAGAGCCAGCAGAGCACTGACAGCTTTAATACACTGCAGTGATTAGCCCCTAAAGCCCTAACCTATTTTCAACAATTTCTTTTCAAAATGCATCCCAAAATCTGTCAGTGAGAGCTCGACAACTTTGAACAACCTTGGAATGATCTGCCTAAGGGATGCTTTGCAGTACAATAGGTTCCCATCACCAGGCATGTGAGATTTTCTTACTTCACTTCTGCTAAATGAAGTACTGAATACCAACCTGATGCAACAATCATGTTGTATATACATGTTCTAAAAACAATAACTGTTGCATCTACACAGACAAAATAACTGTTGCTATTCTCTAGGATCCAACCTTAATGAAAGCCCAGTGCCCAGAAACCTTCTAAAAATGTGTTTTATGGGGACTTCCAGGGGCATTGTGTACCTGTGTGCACATTTAAACAAGGAATACACTCACCGGACACTTTAATGGGTGCATCTGTTCATCTGCGTGTTAATGCAATATATAATCAAAATATCACATGGCAGCAGTTCAATTCAAACTGAATCAGAAAAGAGAAGAAAGTGGATTCTAGTGGCTTTGAACATGGTGTGGATGTTGGTGCCAGATCTACAGGGATTTCTCCACGCAACCATCTCTGGGGTTTACACAGAAGGGTCCAGAAAAAGAAAATATGAGTGATATGGGGAGGAGGTATTTTCTTGGCACAATTTAGACCCCTCAGTACTAACTGAGCATTATTTAAATGCTACAGCCCGCGTCACTATTGTTGCTGACCATGTCACAGAGCTCAGGTCGTCTTAAATCGGTTTCTTGTGCATGAGTTCACCGAGTACTGAAATGGCCTCCACAGTCAGAAATGCAAAGCATCTGTGTGATGTTATCATGTCAACATGGACCAAAATCTCTGAGGAATATTTGTAGCAGCTCTGAAGGCAAACGGCGGTCCAGCTCCATACTAGCAAGGTGCACCTACTAAAGTGGCCACTAGCGTAGACTTTTTCAGTTTGAGCCATCTGCAGCCATTGCAAGCTTTGTCAAAACTTTTTTAAATCACTCCACCAAAACATCATAAGCCTAACACAAACACACTGCGGCGTGTCAGTAAAGCTGCTGATGGCTGTATGCAAATGATTAAAAATGTTGTTAGCTCACTAATTAATCTATTTCTCTGTGTATGTTGCATATATTTAGACTTGACTCCCTATGTGCATAAGGGGTGAAAACAAAAAAAACAAAAAAAAATAGTTTTCATTACTTGGAATAAACATTTCATGCAACACTTGCTTCTCATATCATTGTTCAGCCTGGAAGAAGAAATTATTATTATAATGAAGATACAAATATAGAATGTGTCAGTGTGTGCTATGCTGAGTACACGTGTCTTTTTTGTGTTTGGGTGTGTGTGCGAGCACTTGTGTGTTACATTAGAGATAGCAGGGTGTCATGCTGTGTCACACCCCATGATTAGTGGCATCAACTGCCGGAGAGGCCCCACTCTTTTTCACTCTGACAGCCAACGGCCTACTGTATAATTAACATCTCTTTTGTCTCTCTTTCTGTCACTCTCTCTTTCTTTTCTTTTTTTCCTAAGCTAGGTGTTTGAGCAGTCACAGGATTTTTTAGCAGTTTTGTGTACCTCCTCTGACCTGGCAACTTTCTAAAGTCTTGTGACTTTGAAGAAACTTGTCAGACCCCTCTGTGGGATTTCTAGCATCACAGGCCTGCACAAACCTCCTGTACTCACCAGGCCTGGCGCGTGATTGTTCATGTCTAATAGACATAAAGAGTCTGGCTCCTCAAATGAACTTTATCTAAGGAGAATGAAATCATATCCTCAGGTTTTAAGAGCCCAAATAGTCATTCCTTATCTAAAATTAAATCTGAATGTGCCACCTGTCCTGGATATTTGAGGACGTGTAAATAACATAAGTTAGGCCGTCCTGTAAAGCTCTGCTTTCTTCATGAGTGCATTACAAAAGGTGCCCTTCAACATCAAATTAATGAAGACTGCCAGCAAAACTTGCTGATGAAAGAAAGCAGTCATATTATGTTTGGGTGAAGAAAAAAGTTTGATGAGGAAAAAAGTAAGCATTCAAACACAGAGGCAGGGAGAACGAAAAGTACAGGGAGAGAATCCTGCTCCAGCCTCGAGAGTCATTGAAAGTGAATGCTGGCTAATTGTGTCCAGGTGCAGATTCCCCACACTTTCTATCCCTCATTAGAGAACCATTGATGAGCAGCAGCTGAATCATACCTACCCAAATGGACACACACATGCATACTCACACTAATAAGCATATTCACAGATTTTCTAATAGGGGTAGTTGATTAGCAGTGGGGGCTGTGCGCCAAGAGATCAAGACAAACACAGATGTGGACACACAAACGCAGGTTCACAAAATAGTTCAGCCTTGTAGATGAATGTGTCTGACAAGTCACGCAAAGTCTTTTTTTTTTTTTTTTTAGCTGTAAGAGAATACTTAAACACTAAAATGCATGAGGTCACTTTTTTAAGAAATGCTCCATGCTGAAAATGTCATGGTCCTGGGTCGGTGGCCCAGTGTTTTGAGTTCCTTTTTGTTTAGTTTTGTCGTATTTTTTGGTTGTTTTCTTATAGTTTCGTTTTCTCAGTTTTGTTCTTTGTTTAATGTATGATCCCCTTTGTCAAGTTTTCTGTGTCAGGTGTGTGTGTGTTATGTTGGTCACTTCCTGTTTTATTTTGGTAGTCTTGTGCTCCTTGTGTGTTGTGTTCAGTTTGCTTCTCCAGTCTGCTCTCGCCCTGTGTCCTGCGCTGAGGTCCTCTCTGCCCTGCCTGCAGCACCCAGCCGTGACAGAAAATTGCCACAAAACTGAAGATTTAATACCACGGGGTGAACAACTCTCTTCACAGATCAGTGCAAGCTGGTTGGAAACAAAACAAAAGTAGTGGTGTACAGTTGAGTAAAGGATAAAGTCTCTAGTTTGAGAAAGAGGTGTTTCAAAGATCCTCAGGTACGTGAAACACCCAGATGTTCTGGTTTGGCCCGCACGTTGTTGCTGTTTGAAAACTTTACGCTATTATCTATATAATTATCCATCCATCCATCCATCCATCCATCCATCCAACCATCCATCCATGCATCCATCCATCCATCCATCCATCCTTTAATCTGAAGTTGAGCCGTAACAGCAGCAAGCTAAGCTTTCTCCCCAGCAACAGTTTTCAGTTTCTTCTGCGGGATCCCAAAATTCTTCCAGGCAAGATGAGATATCTAATCTCTCCAGCAGGTTCTGGGTTCACCCCAGGGTCTCCTCTTGGATGGGCAAACCCGGGAAACCTCCAGAGAGAGGCAGCCATGAGGAATTCTAACCAGATGCCCAAATCACTTCAACTGGCCCCTTTCAAGGAGCAATGGTTCTAATCTAAGGTGTCCAACGCTCCCTCCGGTCATCCTAAAGTAGAAACTAATTTCAGCTACTTCTATTTGTGATCTAACTCTTTTAGTAATTACCCAGCTTTCATAGCCACAGTGGAAGATTGAAATGTAAGTGGAATGGTAAATCAAAGGCTTTGCTTATTACCTCAGTTCTCTCTTCACCTGGTACAGCGCCCGCATTACAGGTGATACCGCACCAGTTCATCAGTCCATAGACTGTTATCAAACAAGAAGCTGATGCTCCACAAACTCAGCTAGTCGAGTTTATTGCTTCTTTAACTATTTTCACATGTGCTAACATGATGAATCGGCCGGCGGACACGTAGACGCCTTATCGAGCAGGTGGGCCCGTTGCTGTAATACGTCGGCGCATATGTCTGTGGATTTACTGAGCTAGCGCGAACCTTTCTGACTGAAGGATGGAATTTTGTTACTTCAGTCTGTTTTCATGTTTTATTTGCACAGTACTGGCTGTACAGGAGTACACACAGGAGGAAGTACTTTGGTGAAGTCTACTTCACTGCAGACTGTTTTTTAAATAATAAGTCAGCCTTTTGCTGTTTTTTCTCAGTATCTTTTCTGTTTACATTTTAAAAGCAGAGCTGTGAGTGTTCTGTTATGGAGGAATAAAGCATTAATTTATTTGAGGAGCATTATTATTTAAACATGCCAATAGTTTATTTTTGAGCAATTTCTCATGTACATCTACAACTAAATGTTTTTTAAAAAAGTGCCCGTGTGACTCAGAAGTGCCTTTTTATTTATACTTTTTGGGAAGAAAAAAAAATCGTATATATATTGTATATCTCCATTCAGCTAAAAAAATATCGTGATATTATTTTTGGTCCATATCGCCCACCCCTTGACCAACGTTCCACGACCAGGATGAAAACCGCACTGTTCCTCTTAAATCCGAGGTCCGACTAACAGACGGACCCTTCTTTTCCAGCACCCTGGCATAGACCTTACCCGGGAGGCTGAGAAGTGTGACCCCCCTATAGTTGGAGCACACCCTTTGGTCTCCCTTCTCAAAGATGGGACCCAGCACCCCGCTCTGCCAGTCCAATGGCACTTCCCCAGATCTCCTAATGATGAGGCTTGTAAACCAAAACACCCACAGCCTTCAGGAACTCATCCACCCCAGGGGCCCTGCCACCAAGGAGTTGTTTAACCACCTCAGTGACCTCACCCCCAGTGATGGGCTAGTCATCCCCCTCATCCCCAGACTCTGCTTCCTCTACAGAAGGTGTGTCTGTGGGATTAAGAAGGTCCTTGAAGTATTGCTTCCACGGTCTGACTATAGCCCCAGTTGAAGTAAACAGCACCCCACCCACACTATAGATGGTGTGAGTGGAACATTGCTTTCCCCTCCTGAGTTGCCTAACGGTTTGCCAGAGCCGCTTCGACGCTGTCCAAAAATCTTTTTCCATGGCCTAACCAAACTCTTCCCACACCCAAATTTTTTGCTTCAGCCACAGTCGGAGCCCCATTGCACTTGCCCTACCGGTACCCATCAGCTGCCTCTGGAGCCCCACAGGTTAACCCAGCCCGATAGGACTCCTTCTTCAGCTTGATGGCTCCCTTCATCTCCGGTGACCACCATCTGGTTTGCGGATTACCATCATGACAGGCACATCTAATGATACAATTAAAAAATCGATCATCAACCTGCAACCTAGGGTGTCCTGGTGCCACATGCACTTATGAGCATCCTTATGTTTGTTATAGACAAACTTTAGTTTGCACAGAAGTCCAATAACAAAACACCATTCAGATTGGGCAGGCCGTTCCCAATCACAACCCTCCAGGTCTCACTGTCATTGCCCACATGAGTGTTGAAGTCTCCCAGCAGGACAATGGAGTTACCAGCACATGGTTTGATCCCTGGCAGCTCCAGTATCCTTGCGCAAGATACTGAAACCTGAACTGTTCCCAATGTGTTTATCAGTGTGTGAATGTTAGCTAGTATTGCTTGTATGAGTGGATGAAACATGCTGTATAAAGTGCACTGATTGCTTATGTAGAAAAGCATTATATAAAAACCACTCCATTTACTTTGCACCCCGCTCATTGCCATACACCAAGCCTCCCAATACTCCTGTCTACCTTCTTTATCTCCCTGGCTATCCCACTTTTTCTTTGATAGGCTTTTCCTTTGAATACTTCCCTGCACTTCCTCATTCCTCCAACAAGGTTCCTTGTTTTCTTTCCTCTATTCAGAGGATACACAAACACCCCCTCACCACTTCAGTTTTACTTTCCCAGCATGTGGGGCACACACACTGACAACATTCAACATCTCCCATTTGATTTCCAGCTTCAAACTCATGATCACGTCCAACACTCTGTCAATCATCTCAATCTTTATGATCCATACCTGGCACAACCCTCCTCATTTATTCACCCTGCGCAGTGGCAGGATTTGAGCCTCCACAGGGAGATCCCGCATTTAAGTATGACCTAGGATGGAGCCAAATTCCCAGCATCAATTATTGCTTCACACCACCATTGGTAGGAAATATCAAATCCACTGACATTACTCTTGGATTTATGATTTTGGAATGCTGCCAGACCACTCTTCCAAATAGATACATCAAAATGGTATTGTACTCAAGCAATGGTTGTGGGAATATTTCTCTTTCATTTGTTAAAAATCTTTTTTGAGATTTAGTAAAAAATGCAAAAACAGGTAAATGTCTCGTACTGTGTAAAATGTGAACTTGTGATTAATATTTTAGAACTCTTAGTAGATGCTACCTGTTCTCCTGTGGATGGTAGTGATGTGAGCCCAGGTGCTCACATATTTTTTATTCAGTCATAACTTGAGTTGGTTTTAATTAAGCTGAAAACTTTGCTTTTGTGTGTCATGATGATGCTTGTCGTGATGATGCTGTGTGTTTTGTTTTTTAAATCAGGTTTTGTTCTAGTGTCTTCTCCTGGCAAGTGAGCCATGTTTTTCCAAATAGAAAAGGAAAGGAAATCAATAGCGGTGAAGACGATGCTGTCAGCTCATGTTGGAGGGACGGAATAAAGTCTCACAGCCATCAGGGAGGCAAAGCTTGTTCCTCTTTGGAACAGCTTGAATAAACTGACACTGTCTTTAATAAAAGGGCACCGTCACACACAGCTTCATGGCTGTTGGCTCATCCTCATTATCTTTATCTTTCACGTCACTTGTACTTCACCTGTTTCTTTCCCCCCCCCCTCCTGGACCTGTCCATTGTTTCTTCATGTGTGCTGCTTTTACACCCACAAGCAGCTGCAGGCAGTGACTGCACACATTTCTGTGTGGGAGTTCTCTTCCGCTTATATGCACGAGCAAAGACAAACACACAGACACGGACATGGGTGCACATAAGTTCAAGCAAGCACGCACGTACATGCACTCCACCCACAGAGATGCTGCAAGACTGAAGACCTGTTATAGCATGTAGCACCTCCCGTCCCTCATCCATCTAACCCTCAGGCCATTTCTTTCATTTGAGCGACTGGCACTCACAGCAGGACAAAAAATCTGAAGAAAGCATCTAATGACACACTGACAACTCAAAGAAACTGCCCTGAGGCAGTCTTAGTGCTCCCTTGATTAACACAAACATATATAGTAAGAACATGCATGTTTTCTTTTTGCTCTTTGCACTCACACATGCAATATTTTTATCCTGGTGTTACCTGTTTTCTGTTAGTTTTTTCCAGCCATTACCCAGCCACACTTTACTTTTGACTTGCATGAGAACAAGCTGTAGAAGTCGAAGAAATTCTGCTGCTGCACAGATTTGTCAGACCATTATCCCTGATTCTACCTGAGATAATGTCTCTAAGTCAAAGACTTTGCCAGTAAATGAGTGATTGATCATTACATTTTCCAGCATCTTGCGTGGTCAAGTGGTAATTTTTATATATATATTATGGAGGAAGAAAGATTAAGCGAAGAGGATAGCATGTTAAGTCATGCAGTAGTGGGATCAAGAGATTCTTGCTGCATATATTGAACATAGTGTCAACAATCTCAGTCCGGTGTTTGTTCAAGGAAGGAGAAAAAATATATATGCACATAATTTCCTGGAGTTCATGGCATCGTCAGCAGGACTGAGGCGCCTCCTCAAATATTATTGGAAGTTGAATTTTTTTGGCGAAATGAGCACTATTCAATATTGAAGCTATCCAAAAATAATTTCCTTGGGAAAATAAGAGGGGGGATTACACTGGAACCAAATGTTTCAGTTTGTAATATTTGATGATTTTGAGAAAGGACAAAAGAAATATTTAAGTATTCATAAAAATTTCCTGTCATAAAATCAGACTCGATCAAATTCAAATGAATTCCAGAACAACAATTTACAGTTTCATTTTTTAGAAAGAGACAGATGAAGAAATTTGTATTTTAAAAAAAGATACTGATTATTTTTTTCCAGTGGAAAAAGTATCTGTAAATTTAAAAGTCCATCTCTGTACTATCTGTACCAGTAATGGTGTTTTATTTTCCTTCCAAATTATCCAGCATATCTGACACACACACAAACACACACACACATAGACACAGGTACATTAGGTAAAATCCAAACTAGTCACTTTAAATGGTAAATCAAGCAGTGGGTATTCTCTGGTAGATTTATTGATAGCAATAATTTCACTCTACAAATCTTACAGAAAGATTCAGCAGAAAGGGAAAGAGATGAGCTTGAGATAAGAAGGGTCACATACAAAAAAAAAACTGCACAAAACACAAAAGAAAAACTATTAGATAGTGTCAAAGAAAACGCTGGGTGAGTGGCAAATAACCCTGGACTCGAGGGACATCCTTGTAGAGCAGAATGATTAAAAGTAGAAACAGTCTTTAAATTATGTTGTTGGTCCTAAAATAAAAAGGCTAATTATTTCTTGGAATAAAGTAGTTTATCCCAAGAAATATTTTTCCCCTAAAGCCAAATTTCTCTAGAGGAAAGAAAAGATTTTCCACCCTATCAAATACTTCCTCAGTGTCTAAAGATATCAAAGCCTCAGGAAACATTGATGGAAAGAGCTGTAAATGATCTTAAATACTCGCCTGAGATTTTATTTTTAAAAACTGCCTGCTATAAATAAACCTTGTTTGATCTAAGAACAGATAGATAGATAGATAGATAGATAGATAGATAGATAGATAGATAGATAGATAGATAGATAGATAGATAGATAATTTTGTCATATGTGAGCGGTATGGCGAGCAGGGTGGACCCAAATGCAGAACTCCGGAGACGTACTAAACTTAAAAGCCGACTTTATTGCAACCGAACTCGTAACATACAAAACTGAGGACACTGGGGGAACAAAACCCACATCACTATACGGGAGGACGCAACAAGGAACAGAGAGAAACGCGGACAATAAATACACTAGGAAAGACGAGGGAAAACAGGAAACAGCTGGGGAGAACAGGAGGACCAAATCAGACTAACGAAACACAGGAAGCAACTAGACAACAGACTGGGAACACGAGACTATCAAAATAAAAACAGGAAACACCTAAAAGGATGCACACAGACTATACACGAGGGCTGGCACAGAGGAACAGTAACAGGGACCAAGGAACAGGGAAATAAACAGATACACGGGTGACATGCATACAAGGAAGTAAAACAACAAAGCCAGAACTAAGATGAAACAAAACAGAACACACAAAACACTGGGCCACCGGCCCAGGATCATGACAAATTTCTGGAATCTTGGCATATAGCTTCAACAATTATTGAACAATTGTT
>VUQJ01030297.1:0-17103 GCA_015108635.1 Andinoacara biseriatus
ATATATATATATTTAAAAAGGGTGTCCTCTGAAAGGAGTGTGTGTGTAGCAACCACACAATCTGCTAATCAGATGTCATCGTTTTCACCCGCCCCGTATTTTTGTTTTCCTCATCGCAGTAATATGAATGATATTCCTTTCCTTATAAGAGACATCTGAGTGGATCTCTGTTCCACGTGAAGCGTCCGCCTGTGGTGCAGTTTTCCCATCATACCGCGATCCGTTTCACTGCCGTTTGCTGGGAGAAGCTGGCAACCCCTCTCCAACAAGATGGCCTGACAAACATTTAAACTTAGGACAAGCGGAGCTAAAGCAGTGGAGTTTGAAAAGTGTGAAGCCAGTGGAGTCTTTCCTCTCTCCCAGTGCCATATCATATTGGTGGACCACAGACTGGTGACACTGTATAATGAAACACCCACAGAGGTGTTGTTGGCGCTGTTCCTGCCAGTCAAATGGAGACATCCAGGCATTTTTCAAGCCACTGTAACGACACACAGTTGTGATAAGAAGAGGGATCGTACTGTAGGCTGGAGTTGATATTACTGTGCTGCAGAAATGTGATCTTTTAGGTCTTAGTGTGCAGGAACCCTGATGAGTGACTCGGTCAGTTTCACTTTGTGCACACTTGTATTCAGCACTTGACAGCATTCAGACTTTCACTATGTTTAAGCTTGTTTTATTAATGTACAGCAGAAATTGTAGCTTTTTTTTTTACGCCTCTAACATTTATTGCTCAGCTCTAGCAGAACAGGTCTGTTGGCTGTGTGTGATCAAGTCTTTGGAAATAAATGAAATTGTGAAATGTTGCTTAATTGCATAGAACGCCTGAATCTGCTCAGCTTTCTTTAATGTAAAACATGCGCTGTAGCCTGCAGGACGTCGTTAAATGTAGCAGTGATTTTACCATGAGAATCTGCAGACAGTGAGCTGTGAACATGATCAGCAAAAAGCTGATCTTGCAGCTCAATGTGGGTCTAAATGCTGACTTGGCTGATAAGCCTCCGGGAACAGCGATGGGAGTGACGGTGTTCTCCTCAGGAATGTGGGAAGCCTGAATTAAAAAACATCATAGATAAAAATTCAGCATGAAAATACAGGCAGCGGCTGCAGTGGGCACATCATCGTTTTTAACAGTTTCCCTTCAGCTCTTTGTTCGTTAGCTTCGCTCTTTGTGGATGGCTGAAGGACCGAGTGGCCCACAGATCAGTTGGACCACACATTTATGACACTGCCCCATCTGCCAACGCTCGAGAAGAAAACGAATGAAATAAAATATGCAGGAATTTATTTGTTTATTTGGTCAAAGTTGTTAAAACAGCAGGCAGATTCAGCTGTTCTAGATTTTTCTACAATTACTTTAGTAATATATAATGAAGCTGTGCAAAATCTTTAGAGTTTCAGGGCTGAAAAACACATTTAAGCTCTGTTAGAACCTGCGACCAAATCAAATTTACTGCCACTCCAAGTGAGTGTAAAGCCAAAATCTAGTTGTGGTCTGATCTGTTTGCTGACAATTCAAATTCTTCAAAAAGTGCATTCTGGGTAAAGACTCGTATCACCATGTGGGCTAGGTGGCTGAAAGGTCTCCCTTTTACCTACATTTGATTCCAGGCTGCTCATCGAGGCGCGATCCGTTTTGGATTAGACCGCGCGGAGCAGGAAGTGAACGCGGATCTGAAGGCTCGAGCTTCTCATGCTTTTAGCTCAGAGGGACTAAGTTCATGCAGGACGGTTATCCTATTATTTACTGTTAATATCTTTGGTAGAGGACAAATAACTAGCTTGTTTATGAGGAGCCGCTATCAGAAAGGCTAATCTAACGGTCTTATTGTGAACTTTGTTTTCCTTTTGCTAAATTCTGCCGTAATCAGCTGCTGCTGCCGTCTCCAACCCTTAAATCAGCCTCTGCCTTCTCAGGGATTTCAGACCTTGGCAGCAGTACACATCACTGCATTATGATTTTTATGCGTTAAACGTTTACCCCTTTCAGTTTTCTTGAATGTTAAGTGTTTAAAAATGTGTCTCTCTGGTGGTGATGGAGATGATTCTCATCTTGGTCTTCTTCTCTCTGCAGCATTCATTCAGTCAGACACAATTCTAGAGGTTCTGCATTTTGGCGAGGGCAGCCTTTTACAGGTACGGGGGTTCATCATTTCTCTGGCAGCGGTACTGGAACTGGTACTCTTATGTTTACACCTTCACAGAGCAAGAAAAGCTTGAAGCCTTGATTAGCTTCCAGATGAACCCACAGACATTGTGATGAATTCTCACTGAATGTTTGTGTTTTGTTTGCAGGCAGAATCTGACATCGATTTTAGTTTATATCATCAACAAAGGTATGAGAAATCCTCATTATTTTTGAGCAGCTTTTAAAAATGAAATGTTATGTATTTAAATAGCACTGCAGCAGGCAGGTGTGCAAGCTTACAGGTTTTATTGCTTCCACCCGGCCACTGCAACATTTAAGGAGGTAAAATTATAAGAAGGAACAGATTTTTGAAAATTATTTTACTTGCCCTTTTTTGTTGTTAATTTACCCATTTGTTTCCTTGTAAATTTGCCACATTTTTTCTTGTTGACCTATTTTTTACTTGATTTTTGACACTAGAGTTGTACATTTATTAGAAATAAACCGACCTAACGCAGATTTGCCTTTTTTTTTTCTAGTTAATTTTCCAGTTTTCTTGTGGATTTTCAGTGTTATACATTTAACATTTTTTCTCATTAATTCTTGTTTTTTTCCCCCTCGTAAATTTGCCCTTTGTTCCCCTCTTACTTTAATCCTATTTGCACTCAGCTCTTCAGTGGCCCTAATGTGTTGTTAAAGTAACCCACCATATAACAGCCAGAGATAAAGTTGAGCAGCCGGTGGTGTTGACCACACCTTGAAGCTTTGCTGATAATTTTCCTGAAAAGCCTGAAGATCCACAAATACTGGTGCCGTTTATTAGAGAAACCCCCGTCTGTGTCACCCTGCACACTTTTTTTTTTTGGCCGCGTTTCTTACGATGAGTCCAGCAGAGCGATCCAGCGATGTCGGTCTTCCAGCTCGGAGCCGCTGCTGGAAGCTGACGGGATTGCTTCGTGCTGTCAGATGTGGCTGATTGAAATACTTTTTTTGAGGAAGTTGCCGTTTGCTTCCTAGAATCAGTCAGTCAGGCTTTTTGTGTCCCAGCTTTGGCAGAAGTGCTCGAACAAACGGCACTGTTTTCAGTGCAGGAAGTGTGCAAAAAGTCCGTTGGTTGCATCATGTTCCTGTATAGTGGTCACACGTGTCACAGAAGACTCTCATACCTTTCACATGTATGTTTTATCAGGCTGCGGCATACAGCCCAGCTTTACTGCTCATGTAAACCATAAAAAGTTATCTTTAGTGGCACGGCATGACCACTCCCCAGGCAGTTATGTGTAAGGTTGTAGTAGTGATGTGTGTGTGTGCGCGT
The DNA here is from genome assembly GCA_015108635.1 of Andinoacara biseriatus. Lineage (NCBI taxonomy): Eukaryota > Metazoa > Chordata > Actinopteri > Cichliformes > Cichlidae > Andinoacara > Andinoacara biseriatus. The sequence goes on from VUQJ01030297.1 coordinate 3,444, forward strand.
CCTTTTTAAATGTTAAACTTCCCCTTTACCCCCACACGTGTGAGTGAGTGCGTGCACGTCTAGTGTTTGAAACCGCAAGACGATTCTTGCTGTGATTTGGCACTATGTAAATGAAACTGAATCGAACTGAGCTGGTCTATCAATGACATGAATTTGTAGTGCTGAGGAAGCAAACAGCCACGCTGGTGTTGCATGCAGAGAGGACGCAGAGGAAGAAGCAGTTACAAAGCAAAAAGAGCCATTATTCGGCTAGGGGAAAAACCTCATCCATCCTCTTTATCAGGGTCACGGGGGGCTGGAGCCAGCTGACACAGGGCGAGAGGCAGGGCACACCTGTACAGGTCGCCAGCCTGTCGCAGGGCTAGCACAGGGACAGACAACCATCCACACCTGTGGGCAATTTCGAATCACCAGTGAACCTAACCTCAGTGTCTACATGTCTTTGGACTGTGGGAGGAACCCACACAGACACGGGGAGGCCCGGGACGAGGTGGATTCAAACCCAGGACCTTCTAGCTGTGAGGCAGCGGCGCTAACCACCACACCAAGACATGCATTCTGTGAAAGCAAAAGTAAAGGGAGGAAACATGAGGGAGGGAATCCAGCAAAAATAAAAGGAAGTGAAATTGGACACCAGAGAAACTTAATTACCAAATTAAAACAGGAAGTAACCACAGCACAGACAGTACTAAAAACAGGTGGACACAAACCAACACTAATCAGGGAGCGTGGAAGCCACGAGGTCTGTGATACGACGCTGGATTCGGTGCCTGTCGTGGTACCTTCAGGTTTAACTGGGGATTTTCAGTGTTGTAAATGTAGTTCACTACAGACAGCTCCCCTGCTCTGGACCAGCTTATGTTTAAGAGATCAGCAGGCCCAAAATCGCAACCTACTGACCAATCAGGACTTGGCCTCTTTTATGTGAACGTACTGGGAGATAGATCAGGGAAGCCTGTATTGGTTTATCCACAGCTGATAACCACCTTTGTGTGGCTGCGTAGAGGGATCGGTCCCTGCTCTGGTGAGTGAAGCCAGGTAACAAAGACCATGGTTCATCAGACCCCGACTGCTCGCAGCTTCTTAAGAGTCGGAGAGAATATTGTTTATTATTTCAGGTGTTTAGTTTCTTTTATTATGATGACACTGTGTGTGTCTGCGTGTGTGTGTGTGTGTGTGTGTGTGTTAATATACACGCACTCCTGACTGATGCGTGAGCTCCTGGAAACCTTTACAAACCCCCACAAATGCACCAACAGTTTTAATAATAAGTTAATAAACCATGAAACCAACAGAAGCTCGCACACATCACACTGCACTGATCTGAGGCCAGCAGGCTCGGGCCTCTCTGTGACCTCCTCAGAGCTCCACTTACACACCAGCATTCAGCACACGTTTGCTGCCCTCCTCAGACCTACAAATCACAGCCAGGAGTGTGTGAGCCACGGGATGGAAGTCCATCCTGTCCAGTACTGTCTGCTCTCGTGCTTACAGGCTGGATAGTAAAAAGGTGAAACCGATCTCCTGTAAATTGCCAGGTGGTGTCAGTGTAGTTACATGTGAGGATTCAGTAAGGCTTTCTGGCCCAGAGGGCGAAATATGAGACATTTTCAATTGTATATGGTGGTTTTCAGGAGGGCAGTGATGTTCAGGTGTCATTAAATGACCTAAAGCTCTGCTGAATGCCACGTCGGCATTGCCGATCAACTTTCTTTTCATGGGATTTGCATAAAAGCCAAAAGCCAGGTTGCCTGTGTTTAGGGACGGCGCTCTTGTTAAGATCCACCTGCTGCCAAACAGGTTTGGTGAGCTGAGCAGGAGGGCCAGTTTCACCCAATGCTCAAAAGCAGTAGTCATTGTAAGCGGAGCGATTCAGACTGAGGGTGACACAAAGACAGAGAAGTGGTTTTTTTCCTTAATTTTTTTTTCGGTTTTCTAAATCAGGATTTTCATGGAGACTTTACATATGGAAATCACGCACTGCCGATGGGAGTGGTCACACCGTTGGTCAGCGCAGTGACAAAAAACACTGAAGACGCACCGTCATGTCTCTGCTCGTGCTCTTAGCCTCTCAGCCGTTTGAACTGCACGCCAATATGGAAGCTGTTTTTCCTATTTTGCTGCTTCTGCTGCTGTCTCACCTTCCCGTCTCTCGCAGCACGTCCACGCACCGCGGGAACTGTCGACCTATACGATTTGAACCTCCAATGTTGGACTTCCATGAACAGTGAGTCTCTTCTTTTTACCTTAACTTACTTTTTGTAGTGGTGTGATTAATGCTTTGATTTTACTTTGTTTGCTGCTCCAGTTTGAACTTGCACAGTTAAAACCCAGTGAACACTGGGTGCTGCTGGGTGCTGCTGGGTGCTGCTGTTTGTCAGAATTTAATCACAAGTTGCCTTCCAACAGTTTTTAAAACTACTTTTTTTTAAAACCGTCATTGTGCCACAGTCTGTTTTGCCTTTCAGCACATCTTTTACTTTCACACTAAAAAGTTTAAATCTGGGTGCCAGGGTGGCTCAGCAGCTGAGCAGGCACCCATGTGTGCCACATGGCAGTGCGGGTGGCCCAGGTTTGCGTCCCCACCTGTGACCATTTACTGCGTGTCTCCCCGTCTCTGTCTCCACTGCACACGGTTGAATAAAGCTGCAAAGTCCCCCAAAAAAAGCCCGCCTGGCTGTGGCAGGTTTAATGCACTTCAAATTTATGTATTTATGCACTTTGAGTTGAATGACAATAAAAGTTTGAGGAAAGTTACTTAGATAAACCTCAGGTAACCAAACTGTTTTATTACCCTGCTATATTTTATATAGAATTTTACCTTTTTCTTTTTTTTTTTTTAAACACTCAGATTCAAACCTCTGCAGCAGTAAATGCAGTGATTAGAAAACTAGAATCAAATTAAAGGTTTTTTTTGCACATAATTTTGAGTTGTGTCCCGCTGCACTAACGGGCTGATTCCTGTAACAACTAAAACATTGTAGGAAAGGTAAACTGACAAATTCATGGTAAACGGCACACAGAAATATACAGCTGACCTCCAATCAGTCATTTGAAAGATAAAAAGTTTAATAAATTCACTATTTTTCCTGAATCTGAGTAAACATGTTATATAGCTGTGATCACAGTATTAACCAGCTTAACTATGATTATACATTTTTTTTTCCATAGACAGCCCTTAAATATTGAGTCTTTATGCACTAACCTTGAGCAAAACTGGATTTGCATGTCAACAAAATTCTAAGAAGTATTTCAGCAATCATCTGTGGAATGCATTTAAAAAAACCACATCCGCTTTAACTCCTGCAGCAGCGCCTAGCTTCACCTGGGCAGGGCCTATTGGCTCCGGTGTGGCACACCCACCCAATGCAGCTGAGTCTTCCAGTACAAATCCAGGGTGCAGGTTCGGGAGCTCTCAGAGGAGCCGGGTTCACTCATACCTAGAAGCCCAGCTGTCTCGGCCCGACCTCGTCTGCCCTATTTTCTCAGACAAAAGCTTATCAGTTGTGAATGTTTTGAGGGCATGAAAATGAAACCTTGAGATATTTGCTCCCTGACTGTAACAATGGTGGGATTTGAATCAGTGGCCTCAGAATTTCACGCTCCACTTCAGAATCATTAAATGTGTTTTTTGTAGAGGAGCCTTCAGGTGATTATTTCAGACTTAACCCAGAGAGAAAACATTTTTTTTTTTTTTTTAAATAAACTAACTTGTGTCATTTTATACCTCTCAGCAACGAGAATCACAAAAAACATCCCAAGTTCTGAGTGTCTGCGAGCTGATTTTCATGTCATGCTGATAGGGGGGAAAAAATGCAGATTAGCTCGAAACATGAAATCAAAAAGTTTATGATGAGCTGTTAACAATGCAGAGATAGTAACTCTGTTGAATTTAAAATCTTCTCTCCCCAGAATGGTTACAGCTAATGCACAAAAATCTCTGAAGGATCTGTTAACATAAGACGGTCGAAACCTTCCCCAAACTCATAAACCTTCATGTTTCCAGCTTCAGTCTTTACCTTTTCTCCACTCCTGGATCTGTGCTGTCATCACAGACTGTTTCTCAGGGGCAGCCAGCGAGAATAACGTTATCGTACAGAAGCTGTAACAGCTTGTTTCAGACAGATGAACTGCACTGAGGCCTGCTGTAAAATCAAGAATACTTATTTTGAACTGTGGATTATGCAAAGCTTCACTAGTGCAGTCCAAGAACATGAAAATGCATAGATGGACAATGAGGCACACTTTAGATATTTTCCGTGCTCTAACGAAGCTTTCTCTGCTTCCTTTCCAGGCCCGTTGGAATGCCAAAAATGGAAAAAGTTTATTTACATAACCCTAGCTCTGAAGAAATTAGTTTGATATCAATATCAGCAACAACGGCACATTTTCACGCATCCTTTTTCCAGAATAGGGTAAGTAACCGTCACTTTAAAACCTCTTTGACACCAGATTTATTTCTGTTTTGTCAAATTTAAGAAGAAATTAGTTATGGAAAGAAATGATTCCCTTGTTCTTACGGCTACTTTTAAACAGTGTAGTGACTTTTGTAATTATTCCAAACCAAAAAAAAATGAGAAAACAACAAAAATAAGCAAAAAATAAATTGTTTTTCCCCTGTAACATGATGACACCAAAGATCTCTGCAGGCTGCAGCGTGGAGTCTGTGCATGGATGAACGGTAGTCCAAAACACACATAAATGACAGGAGGGAGTGATGTACACTCTGGATGTATGGAGAGAGGATAAACCCGGGAGTCTTGTTGAAGTTTGTGTGGTAATGTGATGCTGTTCAGCATACAGAAGTTTTATTTTTGAACCAATATGGAAGCAGTCAGAGCCATTAAATGACACACATGAAATTATGTAATCAAAGCAAAATCTGTTTTATGTGTTAGATTCTTCAGAGTAGTTTGACCTCGAACAACCTGAGAACCCATCGGCTAGTCTGCCGGATTAAAGCCTTATTATGGTTCCATGTTGGTGCCTGTTTTTGTGGATTTTTGGCTGCACACAGAGGATTGTGGGAGCTTGACTGATGTAGACGCTACTGATAAGAAGGGCGACCATATCGAAGTTCACTGAGAAAAGAGGAAGAATCTCACAAAGATCAAGAAAGCACAACCAGTGGCTGCAGAAGCAAATTTAAGTTGTTTTTTTTTTATTTGTTTTTTTTTTTTATTCCTCTACTAAGATCTTCATCCCTTATGAGACGTCTTCACTGCAGGGCTTAAGCTGAGCACAAGAATAATCAGGAATAGGTTGTTATACATGTTTTTGACACTGCCCGTCTATGGTAGTAGACACAAACAACTCTGCATGGACTGTGGCCCCCCCCTGTATGCAACTGCCCCTCCCACACACACACACACACACACACACCACCACCACCAAACTAATGCAGTCACCTAAGTAGTGTTCCCCTGGCAACTCATCAGAGGTGGCAAAAGTACAGACATTCTGTACTTAAGTAGAAGTACAGATACTTGTGTTAAAAAATACTGCGGGTAAAAGTTGAAGTACTGGTTAAACTTGTTTATGCCAGTAAAAGTAAAAAGGTACAAGCTCTGAAATGTACTCAAAGTAAAAGTAGCTCTTTGGAGGATGTTCCTGTTTTTGTGCAAACCTAACTGAGCCTTGTGCTGTATTACTGTAATAATAATGATATTACCTGCTGCACTGCGGTTTACTGCTCTGTGCGGCATTACACAACTGAACTGAATTTTTACGATCTTCCATCCCCTCCACTGCTCTGCATCAGTCCAGCACAGAGCTTTATTCACCACAGCACAGCAAGCTGACCTGTTTATCCCGGACTAAACTGCAGTATTTTCACGCTAGTTAGAATACCTCTTTGGTTTGCAGAGCGTTTCACAGTATGAGAAAAAAAAAAAATCAAGATTTAAATAAAGATTTAAATTTCCAGGTTTAGAGGTCGCTGAGCCGTCCTGGAAAATCCTGTTTGCCTTGGAGTGAGGGGTAGCAGATATAAATGTGCTTGGATTTTTGTTCATCATCTCTCGTCATGATGGTCATACACTAGATTATAACATAAGGAAAGAGTATCTTTGAGCATTCAACAAGAAGATCCAAATCCTTTTTAATAGTTATTTATAAATATAAATCCAGCTTCATGAGAGTCGAGCACACAGATGTTCAGTGGGAGTGAAGCCAGTTTTTAGGTGATATTGAGACTTCTCTGTCATGGGACGTGTTTGAATAGGCTTTTTATTTCCACGGCAGATAAGTTCACATCTCCAAGGAGAGATTTTTTTTTTTTATTAAACATCAGGGAGTTAGCCTGGGAACCAGACAAATACGAGAGCTCACGTTTCAGTGCACCCCCCCACCCCCATTCAGTTAGGTTTTCACTCGGCTTTCTTCATGTGGGCCAATCATAACCGAGTACCTCAGGCAGCAGAACTCGAGAGAGAACAGGGGCCATCATGGAAAGACAGACCTGTGCTTGGCATGTATCACCAGCAGATCGAAGAACCGGTTGACATAGAGAAATCCTACCAATGGCTGGACAAAGCTGGACTGACAGACAGCACAGAGGCACTAATGATGGCAGCACAGGAACAAGCTCTGAGCACAAGATTGATAGAGGCCGGGGTCTACCACACCGGGCAAGACCCCAGCTGCAGGCTGTGCAGAGATGCCCCTGAGACATCCAGCACATAACAGCAGGGTGCAAGATGCTAGCAGGCAGGGCATACATGGAACGCCATAACCAAGTGGCCGGGATAGTATACAGGAACTGAATCTGTGCCGAGTATGACCTGGAAGTCCCAACAGCAAAATGCGACACGCCCCAAAGAGTGGTTGAGAATAACAGAGCTAAGGTCCTGTGGGACTCCCAGATACAGACAAACAAACTGGTGATGGCTAACCAACCGGACATCGTAGTGGCGGACAAACAAAGGAAGAAGGTCACAGTGACAGATGTTGTAATACCAAGTGACGAGAAAATCAGGAAGAAGGAACACAATAAGCTGGACAAATACCGAGGGCTCAGAGAGGAGCTGGAGAGGATGAGGAACATGAAGGTAACGGTCGTCCCCGTGGTAATCGGAAAACTCGGGGCAGTGACCCCCAAACTGGGAGAGTGGCTCCAGCAGATTCCTGGAACGACATCCAAGATCTCTGTCCAGGAGAGCGCAATACTGGGAACAGCTACTGCAGGACCTTCAAGCTCCCAGGCCTCTGGGAGAGGACCCGAGCTTGGAGGACAAAGACTTCCCACAGGGGAGCTGGGATTTTTATTTATACATTTATATATACAGTAAACGTCAACTAAGTCAGATTAAAATGGCCCATGGAATTTCATCCATCTTGTAAAAAAATCTCTTATGTGTAAGTCGGATAAACTCCGATTCTTCAAAATATCAGTTTGGGGTCTAATAGTGAATTTCACTGCAACAACTTTCTGCTTCGTACTTGGATTTGCTTCCGCAAATTTTATAATCTCGTGTTTCTGCTCGTAAGATCAAGTTTGTAGCTCACCCTTTGCTCCTGCACTTGTCATGATTGTCTGTGGTGGAATGAACTGATTCATCCAGTGCATCACGTGACTGTATAGACACTCGAGCCATCTCCAGGCGTTGGGAACAGATGATGGAAAAACATCATGAATGGTTATTTGAGTTATCAACAGCAGACATTTATTGCTGTCCTCTGTTGAACGTGAATATTAGATTTTGGACGTTGAACCGCTGCTTAAACAGTTAAAGGGTTTTTGTGTCCCTGACACTTGTTTTTTGTTTTGTTTTTTATTTTTTAAACAAATGCTACCACCATTAATGGTTAATAATATGGTTAAGACCCACATAATGAACAACTGAATAGAAGCATGACCCTCAAAGTGGTGAAATATGTTCAGATTCATGAATTCTGGTAGATGTGACAGATGGCAGATCACGCTGGGGTACAATTTGCTTTTCATTTCTTTTAAATATTTGCTTATTTCTGTATTAAAATGCACGCCTGCATCAGTTAATCTTACTGAGCGTAGATCCAAAGAATGAACAAAGTCTTATTCATATCAAGTGTTTTCTGTTGGGACCTGTGTGAGGTTAGAACTGAAGGGGTAACGTTGCCTTGAAGGATGGTCCACCAGCCAGTTCTCAGGCTGTATTTACTGGGCTTCCTCTGCCTCTTATTTTGAGGCATTATCTGAATTAACTTTAAATTTAATGTTGAGCAGCACATGTAATCTAAGTCTTTTGTTTACCCTGAAAGTTTGACTTGTCCCACCATCTTTGCTCCTGATGTGTGTTCAAAATTCTTTGACGCGTCTAAAACCTTTTTTGGCTTTTTGTTCTTCCAACAGATAATACCACCAGGAGGGAACACATCGTTTGATGTGGTGTTTCTCGCTCGAGTAGTTGGAAATGTAGAAAACACATTATTTATTAATACGTCACATCATGGAGTGTTTACATACCAGGTACAGATGGAACAGCGCACCTTTTGTTTCAGAGTTTCTGTTTTGAGTGCAGAAAGTGTGACTAATATCGCTCGTTCTTCATTGAACCTGAAGGTTTTCGGGGTCGGCATCCCAAACCCCTACAGACTGCGACCCTTCATCGGGGCCCGAGTCCCAGTAAACAGCAGCTTCTCACCTCTTATAAACATCCACAACCCATACAGTGAACCACTGCAGGTAATGTGGACAGAATAAACCTTTTGATCATTTTATTTGCATATTTGTTGATGATTGATTTATGCTGCTTTTCCCCGTCTCCACTCCAGGTGGTTGAGATGTATTCCAGTGGTGGAGATTTGCATCTAGAGCTTCCCACAGGCCAACAGGGAGGCACTATAAAATTATGGGTTAGTTACTCTTCTTCTGTCTTATAAAAATACTTTTTCAGCGGCGATTGGTCGCAGTAATCTTGGCTGACGTGTACAATAATGAGATATAGTAATCCCTGTGAGCCAAAGCTCAGTTTACCAGTTTTTTTACTCTCGGCTCTGCATGATGTCACAGGGAGGGGAAGCCCCATCCACGTACTTCGAACCTTCTGTTCTTGAGGGGCAGCTAATCAGATCAAAGTTGTGTTAAAGTGAGAGACCTAAAGAGTTGTTTCACACAGTAGATGAACTGAAGGGCTGAACAACATCCAGCATTAGATAAATAAGGATTCATTGACCCTTGAATCATGCAGAGCTACTCTGGTAGAGTATGAAAGTAAAAATACGGAGCTTGGAATGAGTACAACAGGTGGTCATTTTAAGGATAGGCAGCTGTAGGTGGTCCCACTCACACCGACTGACCCTCCTCTCCTTCAGGAGATTCCCCCATTCGAGACGAAAGGGGTGATGAGAGCCAGCTTCTCCTCCAGAGATGTGGACAACCACACAGCTTTCATCAGAATCAAAACCAACGCTCCCAATGAGGACCAGTTCATCATCCTCCCTGTAGAGGTGGAGGTCACATCAGGTATGCTGCCAAACCTTTGTGTGGTAGTTAATTTTATTCATCATTCTCTTGTAACACTTGCATTTCACTAATTGTTTGCAGCCCCTGGCATATATTCCTCCACAGAGATGTTAGACTTTGGTACACTTCGATCACAAGGTATGCTCTTCTCAAAGAACCTACATCTGTGTTCTTATTTAAATTTTTGTAATGAATTCCTCTGACTCCTCCCGCTCTTCCCGTACTTCCTCGTACTGCAGATCGTCCAAAGCTGCTCAATCTGCACCTTTTAAATTCAGGAACGAAAGATGTTCCCATTACGGTGTGTATCCTGAGCTGACCTTTAAAAGAAAATATAAAGACCGTCATCATCTCAGCCCCCACTTGTAACCCGCTCCTTTATTCGTGTTTTTTCAGAGTGTACGTACAACACCGTCAAACGAAGCCATCACAATAGACTTCAAGGCTGTTACGCTCAAAGCTGGAGAGAACAGATATACCAAAGTTGCAAGTATTAGTTTTGATGGTGAGTTGTGTTTTACTTATTTTCCGTAGCAGGTCAAAGGAAGTCGAACCTGTTGAAGGCTCTAAAGCTGAAGTGTGAAGTGGGCATTCAGAAGGTTTCAAATGAAGCCAGATTTTTACTGTGAATGTGACGCTTCCTTTTTCAGCTTTCCTTTTAAAGCTCTTGGTACAAAGTTGAATCATAACCTCACTGTCAAAAAAAAGGGTTGCTCTCCTTTGACATAGTAGTTTCTAGAAGTTTTTTCTTTTTCTGCCTCTCTTGCACAACTTCCTCTTGGATGTGTCATGTAGCATCTTATCTGCTCTTTCAATCTTGTTTTTTGCTGCAGCTTCAAAAGCCAGAAGACCATATCAGTTCTCTGGTAAAATAACGGTTAAAGCAAAAGAGAAGAGTTATTCCAAGCTCGAAATCCCGTACCAGGCCGAGGTTTTGGAAGGGTAAGTTATTCTATGGATGAGCATGGAGCGAACAGAAAACGTTCCAGTAAGAGACTATTTGAAGTTTCACTGCTGTGTGTGTGTGTTTCCTCGCAGCTACCTGGGCTTTGACCACACAGCCACATTGTTCCACATCAGGGACAGCCCCGTGGACCCGGTGGACAGACCCATCTTCCTCACAAATGCCTTCAGCTTCGCAATCCGGATACACAACGTGTCTCTCCCCGAAGAGGCCAAAACAATGTTTAATGTGAGCAAAAATTCAAACAAAAACTGGCCGTACAGGAAACATCAATGCTTCCTTTTGTAGAGTTCGTCGATCTCATAAGTTCTTCTTGTTTGGCGCTGTTCATTTTATTTAATCTTGGAAGACTGCAATATAATCTCAACCGTGATCACTTATTTTGCTGTTTCCCAAAGAAAGGAATGAGAGAAGTCGTTTTTCCAGATTACACCAAGAGAATGTAAAATGTAATAGTCCAGAGGCATGATCTGATTAAACTGTGGTTGAGTATTCAGCATTTATGATGAAGGGAACTAGGATCCTGTCAGCAGAGAATTAATCATTTCTACTATATGAGGGATGTAGTTGGAAAATAAAGGAAAGGCCGTAGGCGCCACGGGCCAGCGCTTCCTATTCCATAAAAGCCGATATTATTTTGGCCGTTTTTGAGGGGAATAATTCTTCTTTTTGCCTGTATTTGATACTAGACTGTAAAATTTTGCATGTTTTCATGAAATGTATTATTATTTTACAAAAAAAAAATCAGCTGCTTCGAGGGGGTCAGGTGGGAGACGCTCAATGATTTCTATCAGAGATCATCGTGACTAATGCTGCATTTCCATTAGTACCTACTCAGTGCGGCTCGACTCCAATCTGGACGGTTTGTAGGCATTTCCATTAGTAACAGGTACTTTTTTAGTACCCACTCAGCCGGGGTTCCAAGTAATCCGAGGCGAAAATGTGGCACGGATGAACAGCACGCCATTGATTGGCCGGGGAGTGTCGCCACCAGCTGAGCCATGAGAGCGACTCCTTCACCAGAATCTACCGCGCCATTTTTAAAACCCGACAGCACGAAAGATGACGATAATAAACTGGCCTTAGCTATGTTAGCTTCCCTATAGCTTACATTGGTTTTTTGAGTTGCATACAAATCACATGAAGAGACTGCTATATTGACTCCACCCACATCGAGGTGGTCTGTTATTGCAATGGAAACACAACAAGACCGTGGCGACCCGCGCCAAGTCGGCACTAATGTGCAATATGAAGTCTGATCTCGAGGGACCACACTAACATCACACTGAGTTATTTTTTTCTCTGTTTCAGGTGCAGAACTTCAGCACGCCCATCCTCATCCACCCACACGAGTCGCGTTACATCTTCTCCCTCCTTTTCCGACCAGTTCGACCATCCATCCACATAGACAGCAACATCCTGCTCATCACAAATGCATCAAAGTTTCACCTGCCTGTTCGGGCTTACACTGGCTTCTTGGAGGTACACAGTGGACAGAGAGTGGTTGCAGACACGTTCACCGAGTCCATCATTGCAAATAGAACTATGTGCTCTTAAATAATAGGATAATATCCAAGGACTGCTCTAGTTATAGATGCAGAATAATACATTTTTGTTCTTGTCTCTCAGTGGTTTGGTCCACTGCCTCTCATCCTCTAACTTTAACTTGGAACCTTCAGGTGAAATATGTGTGTCACTGAGCTTTAAATCCACCACTGAAGAGAGTAAAGCTTGTGCCATTTGGAACCAGACTGCATTATAGCTCTGTTATACATTGCCATTGAATCGGATGCTTCCATGTTTGGCTTTCTCTCAGAGGACCAAGAGTGTCGGTCTGCGTAACTCTTTCTGTTACCTGTTTTTACAGCCTCTGGTTCTGCCTCCCAGTCTGAAGGAGAACCTGCTGGACTTTGGTGTCCGCAGTGCAACGGACACCAGCAGAATCATATTCGTGGTGGTCAACAGTAACCCCATAGAGGTGAGAGCCTGCATGAGTTGATGTTGATCGATTGCAAACCGTCACAGCTCGGCATATTGAAACGAATCCAGGTTCAGGTTCAGGATAAGCGGATGGATGGATGCGTTTATATAAAAAAAAAATGGTTCAGCTTCAAAAGTTTTTTTTTTTTTCCCTCACAAGTTATCCTTCTCCTACACACCTGCTCATTCATCAGCACAAGATTGCTGAACCAAGCCAACAAAGAACAATTCTCTTTGGTTCTTTCTGTCTTCCAGCTGGAGATTAAGTCCTGGCTGGTCACAGGAGACAGTCTCTCCATGGAGCTGCTAAAGACAGAAAAAGGAAACACAACGGTGGCCCAGAGTCACCTGGAAGAGCTGCAGAACACCTCAGCCTCCCATCATAAAACGGTAAGACCGCCACACCCTGACCGCCGTGACGGTAACTAACAGGAATCTAGAGAGGGAAGAGCAATCCAGTCTAATCCTACGACTGTGCCACGAGTTTCACTTCAGCATTTATGGGTATAGTTTTTAGGGTTTTTCCTTATGGGACAGTTGTGCAAGGTCATCACCTCTCTATTTAATTATTCATGGAAACTGTGACCTTTGTAAATGTCTGTCATCCCCCCCCCCCTTTTTTTGTGACAAAAAAAGTTTTTTCACATGAAAAAATACTTTTCAGTAAACTGTGGATGTTTAGTGCAATTTAACACATTCAAAAGTATTTTTCCTCCGAGCGTCCGTCCGTGAGGTTTTATCTTTCCGGTCTATAGACTCCAAATCCACACGGAGCCGAGCCATGAAATCTGCCACACGTGTTCTTTACTCTTCAAAGATGAGCAGCATGATCTTCATATTCCTGGATGTTTGTACCTTTGTGCACTTTGGCTGTATTTATCTGCAGTATAGAGGAAACAACATGGAGGATTCCAGGCTGCTAATGCTATGATAATATATGCTAATGATATGCAGCCTCTTTCTCATGCCTGATTGGCTTAACCTAATCATGTGATTGTATTGTGCTGTGTGATTGGCTATAACTACATGAGCGTTATTGAGTGAAATGGAGAAAGTGTGATTCCCCATATCTATCAGCTGACCTCGGTCCCTGAACAGCTGGCAGCAGCTGATGGTGAGAACCTTCCAGGTAAAGAGCTGCTCTGTTTATAGGAACATCAGTTCTGCAGCCTGATTGGTCAGCCTGTGATGCCAACTTCTGATTGGCTGAGCATCGTCTAACATGTTGGTCAGGATGACTCATGGCCATAAATAGTACAGACTGATTCATC